>JAYMSV010002828.1:0-10562 GCA_036897745.1 Erodium moschatum
TCCGGGGTAAAAAAAAAGGTTGGGCCGGGCTTAAAAAAGACCCCACCCCCCCCGCCATAAACGTGACTCATCTTCCACGATTAAATATCGGAAACCCCTTTTTTCCTCGTCTCTGTTCTCGTTTCTTCTCACAGAAGAGGAGAGAATCGAGATGGCGAGCTCGTGGGACTGCTGGGTCGAAGAAGCTCTCTCGAAGCTCGAATCCATGAAACTTGTTCGCTCTCTGAGACCAATTCACCTCTTCAATGAGCAACCTTTCTCCACCAAACTCGACGCCCAAAACCCCTCCTCAGACCAACCCTTCGATGATTTCAAGGTTTATGATCGAATGCAGCCTTTTGACAGGTCCTCCGTCGAAGTGGTGATTTCTGGTGATACGTACCAGAGATGGCTCGAAGACATTCCCAGTTCCGGTAATGATGGCCTCTCTTCTGTAATTTTCTTAGTGCAATTCTACTTAAAAATCATCTTTTGTTTATTGCTCAAGTTTGAACGCATGTTAAATTGGTTTAGTGCATGTGAATTTTCATGCCCACATTGCTCTGAGGCCATGAATTGAGCAAAAGCATAGCCTTTTTCAATTCAGAATTCTATTTTTATTAATTACACGATCCTAAACGAACGGGAAAAGTGGTCGAAGATTAAGATGAAGATCATTGTTCTTAAGTCATGTTAGTTTGTAAGGAATGGATTTGATATTTGAACGCAGACCCAGATGAAAAAGTTCTCCCTTTTGTGTAAGCTGGATTTCCTGTAATGTATATTCTCTAAGTGATGCTTTCTAAGTATGAATCAATGCACGTTTTGTTTCCTGGCTTGGTATTGTACAATTGAACTTTTGGTTTATACAGGAGATGAAGTTATTTGTGGAGATGGAGTAGTTGACGATAAAGTGGCTGGGTGCCCTAGGCAGTTCAAGAAGCTACTTCTATTCTCGGGAAACGACTACTTGGGCTTGAGTTCACATCCAACAATTGGAAATGCCGCTGCTAAGGTTTGTGTGATGTTTATACGCGTTTTTTTTAGAGTCATTTTTGTTCTCCATGTCGGCTCTGAAAGGGTGTGTTTATGTCTACACTTTATCTCTAATAATGTTCTTTCTTCAAGCAGGCAGCCCAGGAACATGGAATGGGCCCAAGGGGTTCTGCTTTAATATGCGGATACACCAATTACCATAGGCTACTAGAATTGAGTTTGGCAGACTTAAAGAAGAAAGAGGATTGTCTTCTTTGTCCTACAGGGTTTGCAGCTAATATGGCCCTGATGGTAGTACTTGGTAATGTCAGCTCTCTCCTGGCATCTGGAAAAATCCCTTTGAAGAGCGAAAGAGTCGCCATATTTTCTGATGCATTGAACCATGCATCAATAATTGATGGAATGCGTCTTGCTGAAAGACAACAGAGTGCGGAAATTTTTGTCTATACACATTGTGACATGTCACACCTGAATGCATTGTTGTATGTTTTTCCTTTTTCATCTTAGAATTCATGTTTACCTCTTGCAAATGTCTCTATTCTGCATGGCATTAATAGCTTGACTATGCATTTTTATTGGACAGATCAAGTTGCACAATGAAGAAGAAAGTCGTTGTGACAGACGGGTTAGTCATTTGTCATTTATAATTGCTTCTTTAAATACCAATGAGATCATGCTTATCTTGACCAAAGGTTAAAACAAATCATTTCTAGGCACAGACCATTACAAGTCTGGCTGAGGGTTCTTGTTCAAGAGCAACCTTCCTTTTATTCCTGGCTCATTTTCTAATTTCTTAAATAGCCATAAAAAACGGTGGTAATTCATTTTCTTAGATGGTCTCTCAAGTTTATCATTCTCCTGAATAGTCTGAGCACAAATTTCCTTAGTGTGATTTATGACTGAAATCTCTGGAACACAGACATTGCACAATCTGTTTAGTCATAAATTCCATGCTCCTTTTGCAGTTTTATGTTTGAATGAAAAACTCGCCTCAGTATCACCTCACACCTTATATTTTTCTCATTTTTCATGCTTATGATTTCTCTAGATTCTTGGAAAGGGTAATGTGCCTGCTACTTGGCCCATATCCCTTCTGCTGATCCATTTCTTTCTTTTGTCTTCGCAAAAAAAAATACTCACCAGACACACACGAAAAAGGAAAAGAAGAATGAAAGAAAGAATGTCTTTTTTTTTTTTTGCAAAAGTGGTTTAATTTATTTTTCTACTAATAAACTGTTTTCCAACATCTGCCTTGGTGCTGGTTTGGTGGATCGCCATCATTATCTTTTTTAATCTCAGATTGTTTAGTATGGATGGAGACTTTGCACCAATGGTCGAGCTTGCAAAGCTTAGGAAGAAGCATGACTTTTTGTTAGTCATTGATGATGTAAGTTTTCTTGAATGTTCGGATGCAGATGGAACTAAAATTGTTTGTAAGTAGCCTTATATGCATGATACTTAGGTACCCTTTTGAATCCAGTCTTCTGAAGCCATGTAATACTCCCGAGGGATATAGGTGTTCTTGGTTGGGGTAGTGTGAAAGAGGAAAAAATGGGTTCTTACACAATAATATTACAATAGATGCATAGTATACATGCTATTAGGAACTAAGTGCTGAGAATCTTTTCATTTATTTTAATGGCATCTTTTTCAGGCTCATGGAACATTTGTTTGTGGAAAAAATGGCGGGGGAGTGGCTGAAGAGTTTGATTGTGAAAAAGATGTTGACATATGCATCGGCACCCTGAGCAAGGCTGCAGGTTGCCATGGTGGATTCATAGCATGCAGGTACTACCTCTCTCTCTCTCTCTTTCTTTACCTTGGCTTTTTCCCCTTCATGTTGTTGAATATAATTGTTAAGAATTATAATAGATAGCATGTTTTTAGTCATTCATTCCATGCAATTCTTAAATGCCTAATCATCTTACTAGAATCGTGTAATAATAGATGCTATACATCCAATAAGCAACTTCATTTCCTCATGGTGTCACACTTTTGCCTTGCAAAAGAATTTTAAGGAGTTGGGGCTTATGTTAGCATATTGAGAATTAAATTAATTTATTAGATAGGTTGATGGCATCCTGTTTTCATTTGTGCAGCAAAAGGTGGAAGCAACTCATTCAATCTAGGGGGCGTTCTTTTATATTTTCAACTGCCTCACCGGTTCCTATGGCTGCTGCAGCCCACGGTAAACTATAGTATTTTGTCTGTTTGTTTCAATTGGTTTCATGTGCCTTTTATAAGTATAGCCTTTGCCATAGAAAAATGCTTATACTGTTAACATGAGCAGCTGCTGTTGTTGTGGCAAAAAAGGAGACATGGCGTAGAATTGCAATTTGGAAGCGGGTGCGTTACTTCCAAGCTCTTACTGGAATCCCAATTACAAGTCCAATAATCTCTCTCATTGTAGGAAGTGAAGAGAAAGCCCTGCAGGCCAGCCGGTCTCTCTCTCTCTCTCTCTCTCACGCACACACACACACACACAGACACACACACACATTTTAATTTTTAACTATCTAAGCCCCAGTTATGATGGAACAGGCATCTGTTAAAATCTGGTTTCCACGTGACTGCAATTAGACCCCCAACTGTGCCTCCCAACTCATGCAGGTATGCTACTATTTGTGTGAAATGCATAAACATGTTTTTATTTGCATTTCATCTATATTTGCATATTAAAAAAAATGGCTGCATATTTTTTATGGAATATTTTTAGTTTTTTTTTTTTTAATATTTTAATTATCCATATAACATAATTGTATTGACAAGAGTTAGGATTCAGAGGACTTGTAAATTTTGAGATTTGAAGCTTGAAATACTTATATCTCTTATATGATTATGTTATAGTTAATTTTATTATTGCGTGTGGTAGGTTACGAGTTACTCTGAGTGCAGTACACACAATGGATGATCTGAAGAAGCTCACAAGTGCACTCTCCAACTGTATGGACTTACAAGACATTAGCACCATCAGCTCAAAATCAAATGGATTTGCTAGGCTCTAGTAATGTTCCGTTTATGCGCTCTCATTAGTTATTAGACAAGAAAGGAGATCCTTATTTGTTCTGATTTTGGTTGTTGGTTCGAGTATATTATAATTTATAGAGAAAAGCCCTTTAATTTCTTGAACCTGGTTACAGGTAAAATAGAGAAGCTAAGCAAGTGTATTAAGTAAAGTCTCTATCTCCATATAAGTAGAAATTCTATATCTCTGAGGTATTATGTAATGTGCCTGGAAAAAAAAATACAAGTAATTTATTGTGGATTCATTGTCGGAGTCCTTTTATTTATTTATTTATTTATTTTATTAAGCTAATTGGCTGGATATGAGTAGTATGTTATTCTACATGATGTCAGAATCCAAAGGGGGTTGGTCAAATCTATTTGATTTGCATGAGAGCATATATCTGAATGGATAACATATATGTCCTGCTCCAAAATGCCTCGATATCCATAACTAGCATATACCAGTGATCCTATTACATATAAATCCCAATGTGAGAAAAATATAAACCGCCAATTTTCTATGTTTTTGAAGAGAACCTCCTAATATCCTAATATGGAGGATCAGGATAGGACTATCTTTTGCTACTGGACAGGACTGGACTGGACTGGACTTGATGATTAGTATATATTCCTTCATAATTCTACTTGCTAAATTAACCCTCCTTTGCTTCATCATCTTTCTTGGGGGGAGCTTACATGTCTTGTTTCTTGCCACCAGCTGCACACCAAAAACCAATACTTAGATATTGATCATGTAGTGGGAAACTCAAGGATACACTAACAATGTACCAGTGGTGGTGTTGGTAGTATCAAGGAGTGGTAGCCTTTGGTAGTAGGAGTCTGCTGCCTGTGGAACCTCATTGAGGTTAATGGAAGAGACGTTGCTTGTTGTGCTGGTATCAGGAGGAGAAGGAAGAGGTCCGGTCAAGGAGGAGGATACAGTGACTAGAGGCACAGCACGCTTCTCAGCCAATGGCTTCACCGGAGGAGGGGATGTCTGTGGAGGCACATAATATTGAGCTTGAGCTTGAGCTTGAGACACTGTTGATGGAAGTGGGTGGTAGATGAGGGAGGAAGAGGATGCGGATGTGGGTGTGGGAACCACAACCTCATGAGGCAGCATTCCCATATCAGGCCACAGGAACGTGCCTGGTGGCTTGCATATCCTGAACCCACTCCTCAGCCTCTCTATTTTTGCTGCCTTGTCCTCTTTCTCTCCTCCTGTACCATCCCCTCTTCCTTTTGCCTTGTCTCCATCTTCTACTCTCACTCTTGCTCCTCCTGCTTCTTTCTCCTTTTCCATTTCAATCCCCGATGAATTTGCTATTGCTATTGTCATCCCTGATTCTAACTTGTCATTTGAATCTCCCACTGTTGTTGTTTTCAGTTTCCCCATCATTCCCTACATTAATCCCACATCCATCATCATATATATGATATATCTAACATCATTTTTTTAACAAGAGATCAAACCAATAAAACAGCTGCCAAATTTTGATATTTCCTTTTACACTGAAGCAAATTTTTATGTGGCCTTGTGCACGATAGGCAACTAAACTCAAATAGTAAACTTATCAGTAATTCACCCCATATCCATATCCATAACATAAACTTCAGTGAGAATATTTGCTTATCAAGCAGAGTAAAAAGCTTCAAGGATGGCTTATTTATTAACGACAACTTACTAAAGATACACATGTATATACTACCAGTTCATCAAATCAGCTATTATCCTCCCAAATTAGTTCAATTTATCATGTCTGTGATAATTATGAGGCAACCAAGAATAAATATGTATGATCTGATATAAAGGAGTGTCAATTTTGTACCTCCACTTCAATCAAAGACTGCGAAATTTTCACTAATTCTTCCCCGACCATCGCTTTCTTCCTTGCTAGTTCTTCATGCATCTCTTCCTATGAACACAAGATTAAGAATCAGAACAGCTTATTTCAGCTAGAATGAACAGAAATCGTCTAACATCAAAATCAAATTGTGCTCAGGACTCACCAGCTTTGACAAAATTGAAGATGCATCTTCCAAGTTCTCACATGGCTTGGGAGGAGGTGGTACTGCTACCATGACTTGGTCTTCAGTTTGTTTCTTGGAAACTATCTCTTGCATCTCCCTGTCATGTGACACATACTCAAATTGTCACTTATAATTGGAGCTGAAGAACATGGGGACTCCAAGTAACAATGAAAATGACAGAGACAATAAGCTGAACACTGGAATCTGATATAACAAATGAACCTTTTCATTTCAGCCATCTCCTTCTTGAGCTCTCTCAATTCCTTGGCACAAACAGGATCCATAGTGGGGTTATCCCCAGGCTGCCACCCCGGTGGTGGAGTCCAATAAGGATCTTGGACCCCGGCCTCCTTCCTGACATTCACCAAGTTGGCTTTCTCCAGCCAGTACTCCATGGCACCATCAGAATTGTGTCGCCGCCTGAACCGGTCAACACCACCAGGTGCTACTTTCCCAGCCATGTGCTTCAGTAAATGGTCTAGGAGTCCAGTATCCCCAATTACCTTCCGGGCCTCTGCTCTCAGTGCAGGCCTTAAAATTGGCTTCCCAAAAACTGCTTCTTTAGCTTTCAAAATCTTCAACATGTTCTGCTCTGCCAACTTATACCTTCATAAAGACAATCACATTTATATCTGTTCATTTTAGAACTGTAATAACTATATGTGGATCTAATGCAACAGATATTATGATGAACCAGTACCAGTAATTGATGCAATTTAATAGGAGTAAGACTAGTAGGCATTAATTAATACTGGTGAAGAGTGCTAATTACCTGTCTGCTGACCATCTATCTATTGAGTTTTTGATCTTCTTCGGCCTAGTTTGAAGAGCCTGGATCGGCTGTTGGGTCTCACGCTTGGCTTTTTTAGCCTTCTTCTTCTTCATTGTGGAGCCATGTCGCTTTCTCTTATTACGTAGCTTACTCCTGGTTTCACGAGTGGACTCTATCACGGCAACCTCAGCATCACCGGCATCTTCACGACTCTCATCGTCCTCCATATCTTCTTCTCCACTTCCTGCATCAACGCGACAGTCATCTTTTTCTCTTTCTTCTTCACGGTCCTTGACGTCGCTTGAGGACCCTTTGAGGATGGTCTGTTCGTGCCTCCGGAGGAACCGAACCTGCCGGCGCTTACCCCACTGGACCATCCCGCTGTCGTTGAGCTCAGACAAACAGATACCCTTTTTATGAATCCCACCGTTCAAGGCTGGAGTCGGAGTAGAAGAGCCCTCCAACGCCCTTGAAGCCCTCCCCACCCAGAAACCCCAAGAGTTCCTCTGCTCAGCCAACTCCTGAGAAGGGATCCTCCGATAAAGGACCTTGGCGGCATGGTCGGAGTCCATGACGTATTTCTCGTCCAGCGCCGGCAACTTCTTCCCATCTGGTTTGCTACCGCTCCCATCCTTCAAGTGCGTTCGCAGAGAGTAAATGCTCGGAAACCTCAGTGAGATTTTGAGCGGTGCCTTGTCATTCACCTGCAAGTAGATGAACACCAAATGTAAAACACAAAAACCAGAATAAAATGGAAAGAATCGATGGACAGTAAATGTTACCATGACGATCCTAATGGACTTGAGCTGCTCTGGGGTTTCAGGGGCTAGCTCGGAGATATCGATTTCGTAGAAAGATCCAACCTTTATATGATCTTCAAGCTCTGTTTCCAGGCACCACAGCAAGAAAAGAGTAAGATAGAAGGTATATGAAATAGGAGGAGCAGGACAAAAGGGTGTAAATGCTGTGAAGCAAGGGGGCAAATTGGGAAGAAAATAACTGAAACAATATTGCAATATTGCAGAGAGAGAGAGAGATGTTTTCTGTTACCTGGGGTACAGTAAGAGTAAGCCGTAAAAGCTGGGTGTACAACATGTTTGCTCAAACAAGGCCTTTCTGTGCCATCAGAGGAGGACGAGCTGCTTTGCCGCCCCTTACCTTTCCAGTAATCCATTTCCTGCCAATTTATATACAAAAATGTGTGATTTTCTCATTTATATACACAAACTAGAGCTACAAAATTAATAAATATACGAATCCAGACGCGCACACGATTATCATCATCATGGCATAACGTACATATACATGTTGCCTGAATTTTTCATGATTGGATTTTATTTTATTTAATATATGTACATGTCTCTATCATTGAGGTTTTTGTTTTGCATTGCTGATTTGCATGAAAACCAAAAGCGAATAAAATTGAACCCCACGCGCTCTCTCTGCTTCCTATGAACCCGACAATAAAGGGAAAATCATTAAATGCTGTACGATTTCAGATATACCGATAATAGGATTGTTCTTAACACTATCTCGTGATCTACTGGCGTGATGCGCAAGAGAACGGAAGCAGACCGGAAATTAAATATTTGGATTTTTTACCAGAAAAAAATGGATGAAGTTTTCTCGATCGGCTAGCATTATAGAACTTGAGGGTTTGCTTTTGTTTTACAGAGAAAAAAAAATCGATTCGGGTTTCTAAACATTCTGATCATATCTGTATAGACTTCTGCGTTTGGCATGGAATTAAATGGGTATGAGTGTGTAAGGAAAAAGCTTCAAGCACGAAAATGGAAGGAAACATATTTGCAGACCTGTTTGACTGGGGTGTGAAGCTAAAAAAACATGAAGCAATTAATATAAAGGTGAAAACGCAGAGCAGGAGAGATCAGAAGATCATATACAGGCATGACCAGAACGGCTCGTTGAAGCCAAAATTTGTCCAGAAACATGCTAAAACTAATAGAAAATTTGGAAAATGGCCATATAGATAAGAGCAGAGCATTTAATGTTCTGGCATCAATCAGAAAGAATCACAGGAAATCTGGTTCGGGAAAAAGCATTTGTAGGGAGCTACTTTGTTGTAAGAAAGTTTTCCTTTCCCGGAAAGCAAGAGAAAATGTGATGGATGTAAAAACAAAATTACTTTCTCGGCTTCCAAACAGGTCTCCAAAATCAGAAACCAACAAAACTTTCCATGGAAATTCCAAATGCTTGTATTATACCTGTCTGATCCTCATCGGAGAGAGTTGCAGAATCGTGCAAGTACGTAGCTAGCTGGAACTTGAAAGAAGCTCTGTTGCAGATCGACAAAACCCTAGGTTGTGAAGTCTGGAGAAGCAGTAGAGACGAAGACGAAGCTTGTTTATGGAGTGAGGTTGGTGTGTGTGGTGCCTTTTTCTAGAGAGAGAAAATGGAGGGAATCGAGAAAAGCTGTTATGGCACAACAGCCTCGCGTAACGGAAATGATTGCTAGGCGTGTGCATCTCACGTGCGGTCCCCACTTTTCCCACATCGCGGTCCGAATACATTTACCAACTTGCCCTCCTTCCCTTCCCTGAAAGGCCTTGTTTGTCTGTTTAATCATTCTCTTTGTTGCAATTCTCACCCGTTTCTGTGGGCCCCACCAGACTTAACACGTGTGAGTTCGTGCACCCTTGTTATCCTGGTGATTAGCGCACTCTATCATCTATGTACTCATTCATTGGTTCCAAGAGTGTGCATGGGTCGGGTGGGTCGGCTTATATTCAAATTTTGGGACCAGTCTGTCATGTATTGGGTCATAACTCTAAGGATTGTGCCGTTTAAATGCGGATATGGAATCATTTGCACCAGGATATTAACGGTATGAATCTGGTTTGAACCAACATGTCATTCTATTCTGAATTTGTAAGCTTAGTAAAAAACTTAAATTACCTAAAGTTAAGCATATATCGAGCATACAATACTAACATATTAGTGAGAAAACCGTTTAAGAAGTGATCAACAAAATTAACCCGAGAACTAATCGAATTGGTCACTTCTTAATGATAAAAAAACATCATATCTATTGTATTGCCCTTAAACGGAGTACATCAAAACAGAAATTTTGATCTTGAACTTGACTAATACATCAAGAGAAACAAAATTGTGTTTGATTTTTTAGCTGAAATATTGCTCATCCAATGATTCGATCATTAATCTTCACATAAATAAAGGTTCATCTTGTGTTCTATAGTTGTATGAAATAGAGGTTCATCTAAAGCACCAGGTGGATCGGGGCCTCAATTACTGTGGCCCACTGTCCGGCCCATTATATATCAGATCCAAATTTTTTAATCCATGATCCAATCTGTAATCTGCGGGTCAAGGATCGTGATCCCTAGCTGGCCCGTTTTGATGGACAGTCCGATCGACGAGCAAAAAACACTCGGTCATAATTGATTGCACGCACGCATTCTCTCTCTCTAAATAACTAAAGGTATGTACATGGTGGTAAATCTTTGAGAAAACCGCAAAAATGTACCTCTACGACTTTTTCCTCCAAATTTGATTAGCTTTTAACTTCTTTATCGCATACATACGTGATAAAATGTCATTATCTTACCGTTGGAGCTCAAACGGAGTCCGTTTAACAACATCATGGCGGCGTCACGTGGCCAATTTTTTATTAAAAAATATCAAAATTGTGTTTGATTCTTTTGTTGTTTTGAATTTATATGTTACGACAACAAAGGGAAAGAACAGACATTGGATCGTCGGAGGCGGAAGAGGCCGGGCATTGGGGGGAGAGTATGAC
>JAYMSV010002829.1:0-10562 GCA_036897745.1 Erodium moschatum
TCAAATAACTCGATAAAACCCGAAAATGACCCCGGTTGACTAAGTTTGACTTTTTCCGCGAGTACTCTTATTTGAATGGAAACGACCCAACCAAGCTAACCGTAACGACGACTTAGATTTTCGGGTCCCAGAAAGGTCCCAAATGACCCCCGGAAGCGTCGGTTGACTTTCCCGGCGAAAAGTCAACTCTTTCCGGTTTTCGCCGGTTCGACCGGAGGTGGTTCTTACAAAAATGGTTAGCAAACTGCTTGGGCTGAATTATACCATAGAGTACAAAAATGGAACAACCAATAAAGCAACATATGCTCTTTCTCGCCGGGAAAGCCAAGGGTGTGGAGCAATTTCAGTCATGGTTCCAACTTGGATGGATGAGATTGCAGGGAGCTATGTTGGAGATTTAGAGGCAGAAGGGATACTGTTACAATTGGAGATTACTCCAACACAAATTCCTAACCACCAATTGAAGAATGGGTGGTATTCATTGAAGGGAAGGTTTATGTGGGCAAAGGGTTAGGCACTAAAGAGAAGATCGTCCAAGCTTTACACGCATCGACTTTAGAAGGTCACTCAGGGGCAAGAGATACATTAAAGAGGATCCAATTGCAATTTTGGTGGCCAGAGATGATCAAGGAGGTTAAGGAATTTGTAAGAAATTGTGAGACTTGTCAAAGATGCAAGAGCGAGAATGTTCCTTATCCGGGGCTCTTACAACCTCTTCAAATCCCCACAAGCCCGTGGAAGAAGATCGCGATGGACTTTATCGAAGGCCTACCAAAATCCTCAGGTTACGAGTGTATATTGGTCATTGTCGACAGGTATTCAAAATATGGTCACTTTATTCCTCTACATCACCCCTTCTCGGCATCATTAGTGGCTGAAATATTCATCAACAATGTGTACAAATTGCATGGACTTCCAGACTCTATAGTTACTGACAGGGATAAAGTCTTCACCAGCTGTTTTTGGAAGGAGATGTTTCAGTTAATGGGGACTCATTTGAAGATGTCTTCTGCCTATCACCCCAGACGGATGGAAAAACGGAGATATTAAATTAGTGCCTTGAAAACTACCTTCGAGCAATGGTTCATCAAAAGCCCAAGGTTTCGAGCAAGTGGGTCGGTTTGGCGGAATTCTGTTATAACACGAGCTTTATACGTCGCTGGGTATGACTCCGTTTGAAGTAGTATATGGGTACTCTCCTCGATCCTTGAATTTGGCTGAATTGGGGTCTAAAGTAGTCGTTGTAGAAGAATTTATGAGAAACAGGGCGTTCATTTCGCAGATGCTTCACAAGAATTTGGTGCTGGCCCAAGAAAGGATGAAGGTTCAAGACGATAAACATAGGTCATAGAGGGAATTTCAAGTTGGGGAATGGGTCTATCTAAGGCTCCAACCATACCGAAAAGCTTCAATAGCTCTGAGGAAGAATATGAAGCTGGTTGTGAGGTATTATGGTCCATTTGAAATTATTTGTAAGGTTGGGAAGGCAGCCTATAAACTCAAACTCCTCGAGACAGCCAAGATACACAATGTATTTCACGTATCTCTCTTGAAGAAGCAGCTCGGAAAACGCCGCACATTTGTATCACAACTACCACAAACGGGAAATGAGGGACATCTCCTAGCCGAACCATTCAAGGTCCTGAAAACTTCATCTAATTCAGAAAAACAAGCAAGCAGTGTTTGAATATCTGGTTCAGTGGGATCCAGATTATGTGGAGGATGCCAGGTGGGAATAAGCTCGCTCCTTCCGAGAGAAATTCCCTGAGTTTCCGATACCGGACTTGAGGTCAAGTCTGATTGAAGGGGAGAGTATTGTCAGGGCTGAGTTGGAGTTTAGCAAGTTCATATGCACAGGCCCAACAGAAGAGAAAGGCCCAAGCCCAATTCCGTTGATGAAAGCCAGCTACGCAAACATTGCCGTTTATGGTTAAAGGCCTCATCGTCGCAGGGAAGAAAACAAGCCACAGGTGACGGAGGGACATGGTACCTCTTTTATGTTAAGGTTGTAGTATTTGTATGGGAAAGTAAGTTGTATTCAGTATCAAAGCTTGAAGCAAGCTTTGGAGCCATCTCTGTAATTCCTTCCTAGTTATTTTCAATTCAATCAAAGTTATCTCTGAAGTTGTTGTGTCCAAGTTTAGCTTCCCTGTCACCACCATACCTCGATCTTTCATCCCTTGATTCTTTGGTGCACACCCCGACACAAGAAGAAGACCAAAAGGGAGAAGCAGTTGCTGCCGCTGCACTCCCTCTCTCTGTACAAGACACAGCCGCACCATCTCAATGGAACCCTACTGTTAAATGAGCCAAGCTCATGGGCCAAAACTTAAGCCCATTTGGAGCTAAATATCACAATTACGACATGTTTAGACCCAACCTTGAAGCAGAAAGGTGAGAGAGTCGAAACATTGGCACCTAGGACCGCATCCCATACCCGTGTAGTAACACGGTTGGGAACCTTGCCTGAGCGAGTTCAACATGTGAAAGTGAGGGAGACGGGCTTGGAAGAAACCTCCACTCAACCGGGAAGTGCTTGTGTCTAGAACCTCTAGAGCCGAACCTCGGGGTCCCACCCGGAGAGCAACGAGACATGGTTACGAGAGAGGAGCAACAATCAAGGGGAGGAAAGCATCCTCGCTTATTAGAGTGATCTTTAGGTCATCGGGTGTTTTTTTGGATACTACTCAAACACCTCATCTAGGGTGGGACCGACATCACCAAGTATCTCATTCACTCCCGTCAAATCGGCCGGTTTTCAGCACATGGCTCTCACCATCAATCCGAGGGAGGTCGACAGACGTTGTAATCCAAGAAAAGAGTACAATCCAACTGTACCTCATCAGATTTCAGTAGGAATGACAAGCCAAGCTTTCGTTAAGAATACATGCGTGTATCCTCCATATTGGACGTCACTCTCCCGATGCTGGTCACACTCATACCAAGATTGATCTTCTTATTTTTGTTGGCAACAAATCTTTTCCGTCTATTTTTCAATTATGTTATTTTAGTTTCACAATCCATAATCCCCGAATTGCATGACAAGATTATGTAGCCTCTAGATAATTTTATTTATTTTGATATAATTTCTCATTTAAAAAAAACAAGTGTCTAAGTATTTCTTTTTTTCTCTCTGAAACATTTAAAAATACGTTTCAGATCTTAAAATGAAGGTTTTTTTGTTAGAATATACCCAAGATAAGAGAAAGATTCTACTAAAGAATAGGTTTTCTAGAAGATAAGACATAAGAGTTGATGGAGAATTTAGGAAACGTATTTGGTGGAGTAATACAAGTGAAGTCATATACCCTACGTTTCACCAGCATTATTGTTATCCTCTTTCTCTGATTTGTCCATTAATGAAGCAAACAAAACCACGAAATACATCTTAATTATCTTTTTCTTAACGAAAATTACAAACTATTCATTTACGATAACCCCTTGATTACGGAAACAAATTCAACAATCAACGGACAGGATAAGGTTGGCACATCACTCCCGCGTCCGCACCTGATCACACCCTTCCGCAATCTCACGTCCCCATCGCCGACTGGATCCCACGTCAGCAAGGGCCCACCGAGAGCGATGAATCCAAAACCTCTCGTCCTTTCCTTGTTGAGAGTGGCGCGAAAATATTTCAGGTAAGGACCTCCATTTTCTGGTAAGGGCTTGGGTTTTCCTCTCAAGGACTCGAGCTCCTCCCGATTTTCCCGACAAGGACTCCGGCAATTATATAAATACCCTCCCTTCCTCATCATGCCAATCGCACCTCCGCTTTCCCTTTTCGATTTTCCACCTCCATTCCGTTTTCGATCCGTGCGTTTCGGTTTCGCTTCTGGGTATGACGATCCTCATTGAGCAGCCTGATCATGGTATGTTCTCTTCTCTTCTGGGTCGATTTCATTATCTTCTTTGTTTCTTTCTTTTTGATCCTTTTCTTTCTGGGTTTCAAGTGGAGGAGAGGAAGAGCCCAGTTGTTGAGAATGAACTGATGCTGGATGGAGGGTTTGTGGTGCCAGAGACTAACTCATTTGGGCAGACTTTCAGGTTACAATTTTTGTTTTTGTTTTGGGGTTGAGGCTTGATTTGAAAAGTGAGGACTTTGTGGGTGGTTGAGGATCGATCTGAAATGTGCTTTTCATTTGAAACTAACAGGGATTATGATGCCGAGAGTCAGAGGCAACAAGGAGTGGAGGAGTTCTACAGGACCAATCACATTAACCAGACTGTTGATTTTGTAAGCATTTATATGATTTCTTTTCATTGGAGAATTGTTAATTGGGACTAAAATGTAAGTGTAATTGCAATTTTAGGTGAGGAGGATGAGAGAAGAGTATGGAAAATTGAACAGAGTAGAAATGAGCATTTGGGAGTGCTGTGAGCTCCTCAATGAGTTTGTGGATGAAAGTGACCCTGATTTGGATGAACCCCAGATTGAGCATCTCTTGCAAACTGCTGAAGCCATTCGGAAGGATTATCCTGATGAAGATTGGCTGCACTTGACTGGCCTCATTCATGGTAATGCTTCACTTTTCACTCTGCCTAATACTTTTCATGTAAGAGGCTCCATGTTTCAGAACTTGTTATTTATGTTCTTACTTGCATTCTTGATTCTAGTATGTCCTATTTTAGGTTTGTCAAACTGTTATGTTAACCTTAATTTGTTAATGGGTTCTAGATCTTGGAAAGGTTCTTCTTCATCCTAGTTTGGGGGAGCTTCCTCAATGGGCTGTTGTGGGTGACACTTTCCCGGTTGGGTGTGCTTTTGACGAATCCATTGTTCATCACAAGGTCCGTGTGTCTTTTCTTGCAGATTCCACTTCAAATGCATCTACCTATCAATAGATTCGTTTGCAGTGTATAATTAGTAAATGAAAGAAACAATTTTTGCATGAACCTGCAGCATTTCAAGGAAAATCCTGACTACAACTACCCTCCTTACACCACTAAATATGGGATTTACTCGGAAGGCTGTGGACTCAACAATGTACTGATGTCATTTGGGCACGACGACTATATGTATTTGGTAATGTTTGTTCACTCTAGCTGTTGCTTCACAAGTAAAAAATTGTAGCTCATTGTATCTAATTTACCTCTAGGTTGCGAAGGAGAACAAGACGTCTCTTCCTTCTGCGGGGCTTTTCATAATTAGGTACCATTCCTTTTACGGTAAGAGTTGAAGCATATGAGTTCTTGTTGGTGCACTGCCTAAAACATAAGCTCATATGGCCAAAATCTAATTATGGATCCAATTTGTCTCTTGTAGCTTTGCATAGGGCAGGAGCATATATGCACTTGATGAACCAAGAAGATAGGGAGAATCTAAAGTGGCTTCATATATTCAAGTAATAAAGAATATATGCATCTACGTAGTCAAGTAATCATCTGTTTGTTGATATCCAAAGTTCAAGTAAAACTAAAGCACTGTGTTTTTATGCAGCAAATATGACCTATACAGCAAGAGCAAAGTGCGTATTGATGTTGAGAAAGTAAAGCCATACTATATATCTCTTATTGAGAAGGTAAAAGATTTCATTACCAACTAATGTTAAAAAATGATTTGTTACTAGCTGGTGTCTGTATGATTTGCAAGTATTTCCCTGCAAGGCTGGTTATTACAATATTGTGTAGTTCTGTAGTGATCATATTATTCTTACTTTCGACAACTCTTTCAGTATTTCCCTGCAAAGCTGAGATGGTGAAGCCGTGGAAGATGAAGATGAAGATCAAAGATTGGAATTGTTGATGTTGTAGTAGCTGTAATAACTAATAAATGTCATTTGATGTACTGAGCTTTCTTTTAATTGGTAGAGCAGTTCTATTCCGGTATGAATAACAAGTGTGTGAGGTGTTAATCAGGAGATAGAAGTGGTTTGAGTAGGTGTTCAAGGCATATCTCAAATATTTGTATGGAGTCTCTTTGTATTTCAAATTCAACGGTTCAATATTTATCCGTTTCAGATAGTGTCAAGTGTACTCAGGAACTTAATTTTAAGATGACAAGATTTATTGGTTTGCATATTTTATGTTTTGCTGCAACAATTGATCAAATCATACAAAAAATTGTTTTATACGGTATTTCTGTTTTATTTATGACTTTGATACCTCGTTTTTTGTTTGATGATTAAGGTTCTGAAACTTGTAGAGTATTTCTTTATCTTGATTGGAACATTATGTTATCTGGTCACTGAAAAAATACTATTCTGTCTTGTGTTTTATTTCACAGTTTTTGACTTTTTTTTATCCGCACTTCTGTTTTGTTTCACATTTAGTTTTTGGCTTTTTTTACTCTTCCGGTTCTCCACATTTTTCATCCTGTCGTATGACACTCTTTCTGCAAGACATTCACATTTGATCTTGCTCTCCTTGTATTTGGCCTTTCTGACATCGGTTCACCGTTTCAGACTTAACAAATTTCCTTTTAAGGTTTTGAATGAGGACTTACGTAAGCGTGTATGATGAGAAAAATTACTTTTGAAACGGGTGGCATCTCTTTATTCGAATTCAAATTGTACCATTGTAATCTTTGCATAGACGAATTCAAATTGTATCATTGTAATCTTTGCATAGACTAAGGATTTGAAACCCTATGTTCCAGATTATAGTCAGGCCACCACAACAACGCAAGTGCATCGGTGCTGAGGACATAAAATTAATCTACTTTGCATCGTAGACAAAACGAAAACAAATAAACACAAGAAAGAATCCAAGAAACTAGAGAGCATGCGATGCCAGTTCTTTTGAAACCCATAACGGGCGTAGTAAGGCGTTCTGGTATTGCCAACCAGTCGTCGGGATCATCTGAGATTCCCTTACTAGGGATGGAACTTGATTAAAATGCGGTAGGGAGAACATAGCATGCTCCGCGAGATTATGCGTCGACAATACTTCTAGCCGGACCAGATTGCTCTGACCTCCGGAAGATCATCGGCGGATCAAACCCCAACAACGCTAGCCAAAATCCCAAATGCGATAAATAGAGACCGCCCGAACACGACTCTGCCGGCCCTAGACCGAATGATAGAGGGAGTATCCTCCATAGGAACACGACAAATGAAAGGGGAAGACAAGGAGAGAAATCCATAAAGGTAGAGCCGCCGTCAACTTTTTTTTATGAGAAAAATAATTTTAGTTACTCTAAATTATAGGTCACGTGCTTTTATTGGCCCTAAGTTTAATATTTTCAATAAAGGTCCTTAAGTTTTGTTACGAACATCTATAAAAAGAAATGGATAAAATATTTCATTCCGTTAGTCATGTGACCTCAATGTGACTATTAATGAACTATGAAATTCCAGTTTTATCCCTTGCCACCATCTGATCATTCTAAAATCCACATTATACCTTTTCCCTAAAATTCCCTTTCATTAGCCATTTTCATTCAGTTTCATTTACCCTTTTCGTTTTCGTTAACTATTTTGCAAGTTAACTTGTCGTTTTCATCCCCATTTCATATGTTCCGTTTTCATTTCGTTTCATCCCAAACCTCGCCGCCGTCCACGAACTAGAGACGTGCTTGCTATTGGGTTGGGTAATGGAGAACACGCCTCCATTTCTCGGAGACGCGAATCGAAGAAGATGGTTGCCTGGTCCGTCGTTCTCAGTTTGCGATGTCTACACCGGCGTGGTTTGTGCGATAGAGGAAGGGAACTGGTGTGATTTAGACGTTAGTGACATGCAAGAGGATAGAGCTCCGATTCGTGCATAGAGAGTATGTACCCTGAGCTTAGATCGTGTTCGTCGTCGAGCTAGTCTCCTCCATAATTCTAAAATCGATGTATGCCTCGACCCATTCGTCTTATCACTACTGCAAAATTTCACTTGGGCAACGAATTAAATGGATCCGTTGCTCAAATTTTGCCACGTGGGCCATGGATGCGACATCTGTGGCTAAAGTGAAAGTACTTAAGTCACGGATGTCGCATCTGTGGCCCAAGTGATGACTTGGCCAACAGATGTAATATACGTGACACAAGTTACGCATATCCATGGCTAAAGTGAGGGTATTTAAGCCACATATATCGCATCCGTGGCCCAAGTGAGCTCTTGGCCAACGGATATTCTATCCGTTGGCCAAGTAACTCGGATCCATGGCTAAAGTAACGACTTGCCCAACGGATGTTTTATACGTGGGGTAAGTAACTTGTATATGTGGGTAAAGTGAACCTGTGTACAAACTATATACGAACTCATTTCGATTAATCCCAATGAACATATCTACACAACACATAAACCTAGCCGACAGATATATACATCTGTTGCCCAAGTGTCTGGACAGAGAGCGAATGCTCTGTTTTGATTCTAAAAACGATGAATCATTACCTTAAAATACAAGTTTTATGTCATTTTTTTGGTTGAAAAATAGTTTTAGTAAGAGTATAACATCATAACATTGAACTTGGAAATTATGTGATAGGTTTACGATAAAAGTTCATCGTATTTATTTTCTTGGCCAATGGATACAGATATCTGTTGCCCAAGTGGCTGGACAGAGAGCAAATGCTCTGTTTCAGTCCTAAAAACGATCAATCGTTACCTTAAAATACGTGTTTTTATGTAATTGTTTTGGTTGAAAAAATAGTTTTAGTAAGAGTATAACATCATAAAATTGAACTTGAAAATGATGCAATAGGTTTACGATAAAAGTTCGTCGTATTTATTTTCTTGGCCAACGGATACATTTATCCGTTGTCCAAGTGAACACTAGGCCGATGGGGACTACATGCGTTGCTCAAGTGTTTTATATCCGTTGGGCAAGTAAATACACATTTGGGGGTTTTTGTTCGATTTTTGATTTTGTTGATGGGTTTGTGTTTTTGGTCTGAGCGGTGGTATTGGTGGTTCAAATTTGAGCAACTAAAGGCAAGTTCCCTCTTATGATTTGGCATAATTATATTCAAATGAGATGTTTTGTACACATTTGTATATGCTAATCCCAGTGTTTATAGTCCAACCGAAGAAGATTAGTACGAATAACTGTCAAACAATATCAAGAAGTATCGGAAGAAAGTTCCTTCACATTATCCTAGAATATTCCATATAGGAAGTTATCGAGTGTGATGGATATTGTGAAAAGAAACGTCTCCAATATTTTCCCACATTATTTGAGAATATTATGATAATTCCCGATAAACACCGGATATAAATGCAGTATTATATTTTATTTCAGTTGTAAAACATTGTATATTGTATAAAAATTTAAATGTAAACCATAAAAAAAAAAACTCTAATACAAGGCTTCATAATAAAAACTTGCAGACTTGCATTTGTTATTGATACTTTGTATGTTGCGTTTAACATCGTGGACTTCACCGATGCGTGTTCCACTCAAGTGAGAAACAATCGTATGAGAGATTGATGTTTGTGCGTCAAATAACGATACAGTCTTCAAAAGTAGGAAATAACACAAAATTTTATCTTGCGAGGGTAGGAAACTTGGCTTGGAGGGATGAAAACTATGGCTATGATCCGACCTACGCTACCGTCTTCGGGTTATAAATAGAGAGGAGACATATCAAGGGTAACGACAAGTCGCATACCCTAATTATTCATAATTGAGAATTCATTTAATACATGGATAACGTTTGGCATCTTCCTCATACGTTCTAACTGAATTTGACAAATTAACAGTTGTTGGAGTTCAATTTTATCATCGGAAAGCATAAGACTCGGGTTTGATCTTATCCAAAATTTGAATGTATTCTTATTTCACATGAATCAAAAGAAAATTTGTGTTTTGAGGATGATTACCAATGTATATATCATCCTTGTAAATCCCTCATATTGTTCCCATTTACACGGTTTTTGTTGTTGTAATCACTACTAATTTAAACTATAATAATGGATAAAAACTGAAACTTGTATTGAAATGATAGAGATTACAGAGTGAGTTCTACCTTCCTCCTCTATTGCAACTTATCTAGGAAATGGAAATGGAGACAACAAATTCGATAAACCCTAATTCACATATCACTACCCTTCAATGCTAGAGTGTCCCTACCCCCAGGCCCCCCCCCCCGAGCCTCCTTCCTCCATCTAGCACATGACCACTTCTACTGCAGAACAGAGCATCACGAGACACTGTCGCACGCCAGCTCAACCAATGACTAATTGTCGAACAAGACTTCAACGCACCGTTTTACCACGCCAACACTTAACTCAAAGGCATCGTTTCACCAAAAGCCTTAAACAATTTGAAAGGGGAGAAAAAGCGTAATCCTGAACCCGAAGGCAACTCACTCATGACATCTCTCGACAAAATCCTAAACCACCACACTCCAAGGAACCCTGTAAAGACCGCCTCGAATAATTAATATTTAAGTTATTAAATAATTAATGGTTCGAGCTCGGAAGAAGCTGGGTCGAGTTTTTGGGCTCGAAAAGCCATTTTGGGAGTGTGTGGGTCTTGTTTTTGGACATTTTGGGATTGATCCAAGCTTTTTGGCTCTTAAAGCACTTTTGGGCCGAAAGCCCAGCCGGCCAGGGCCCATTTCGGAGGCTTTGAGCAAAACCCTAGAGCAACAGGGATTTGCCTCACTTTCACGCACGCCTCCCAAGACTCA
>JAYMSV010002830.1:0-10561 GCA_036897745.1 Erodium moschatum
AAAAAAAAAAAAAAAAGAAAAAAAAAGGGGAGAGCCCCGCCGCGCCGCCGACGGCGGCGACTAGGGTTTTGAGTTTTTTCCTTTGCTACTGGAGAGCTTTTTTTTCCTGTTCTGTAAAAAAAAAATCTATACGTTGAAGTTACTATAACATGATAAGTTTAGTTATATAAAAATGTTAAACGAACCGATTTACGAATTTTAATTCATTGAGCAACTAAAAACCCGTGACCAATTTGTTGGGTAGTTTAAAACACACTTTGAAACTTTAAACAGTTAGATGATGTGGAAAATTCGTGTAGGTAATTTAAAACACGTTTTGAAACTTCGGACAAATAAAACACCGTGAATAATTACAAGGGACACTTTTAAGGGATTACCCTATTTTACTTTTACCCTGTATGTTTTCCGTGAAACGTGACTTGACCAAGAAGCACGGGTGCAGGATTTATGGAAGTTGGAAATGGAAATGGGGAACAGAGCCAATAGATTGGGCACACCGAAATATGGAAACTGTATGCACCTAACACACAAAATGGACATTAACTTATGTTTGGTCTTTCTAATGTTTGGAGTGTAGCTGATAGTCAGTGAGACAGCCCACGCTCAACCTCTCTTCAATTGCTATCTCAGTGCCCAGTTTTGAAGGACCACACTCATTTTATATACGTCTTATTGTAAGGATGCCAACGATTTAGCATATACAAAGGAGAAAAAAGGCAAAACATCCCAACATGGGGTTGTGCTTTTTGTTTGACTCCATACTATCCACTCCATTTTCTGTGGACTGTGTTATGCCATTTGTGACGACTGAATCTTTAATTTAAAAATATCAAATTCTAAAATCATGTTCAAACCAGATTCTCTTACAAGGTAAATAAGATCTGATCGAAACTGTACATGTTCTACTTAATTGTCATATGATATTTTTCCGGTCGGGATTTCTGGAATAGACACAAAATCAAATGTACTAGACAAAATCGTACGAACATCCCAATGATATGGCTTAGAATATAACTATAGTTGAACCCTCAATTATAACATTTTTTAGTTGAGTTGGTTCTCTAATATGGTATCAGTCTATCATAGCTTAATTCCTCATGGATCCGGGTTCGAAAACCACGATTTACAAAAATTATAATTTCTTTTCTATTAATCAAATTTACCTAAAAGGATCAACTCTTATCACTCTTTTCAATGGACTCATCTCTTCTAAATAATTCTCCTCTGTACTCGTAAACGAGTTTGTCCGTGAGGACGCGTGTTATAATATAATTATAATTGAGCCTTTAACTAAAAGCTCAAGCTTATTGTTGAAAGACCAATTATCATTAGAGGATCAATTCAACTAAAAGATGTTGATGCTATAATAGAGTGAGGTTCGATGTATTAGAAGTGGGTTATGGTATAAGTCATTGGTTGGTACTTTTTTGTTAAGGTTGGACGGCTGGAAATTTTTGACATAGTGTTAGGCAGTTTGGCACACATCTGGAAACCACTTTCCTAAGTGTTTTTAGCAGCACATGGAATGTATTTGGAACATGAAAAAGGTTTGGGGGGATAAAACTATACAAAATAGGGCTGCTTTGTGAAGATCATGTGCCATGTGTAAATTTTCATTAACAATACATTATAGGGAAAACTTCATAAAGCACCACACAAGTATACACCATCTTCACTTAACACCACCGATCTATGTTAATTACATCCGGCACCCCTGATCTTCGCACTTTTTATCACCGTTAGATTTTCCGTGACAGGAAGCATAAAAAATCGCACGTGAGCTGCACCTGAAGGTCTTATTTTTCAGAAATACCGTAACTGCCCTCATATGTTTTATTCAAAAGGTCAGAGATGATACTCAGCTCACGAGCATCGGTCATGGGTGGGGAGGTGAGTTCGTCGGAGATTTCGGACGGCGACAGTCGGCGCTGTCGGTGTGGGCTGCCGGTTAGCGTTTTTACCTCACAGACGAAGAGAAATCCAGGTAGGAGATTCCTTGGGTGTTCTCAATATAAGGTGAGTTTATAATTTTCCCCCAAATTCCCCCAATCTAGGGTTTGTTCAGAAACTCAGAAATTTGTTCTTCTTCTTATTTCCCACAGACCAGCAAATCATGCAACTTGTTTGAATGGCTGGATGGTCCGAAATCTGGTGATGAGAAGGGAGTTTCACCAGAATTTCATGAGAGAATTAGTTCACTTGAGGATACTGTTAGGTGTGTTAATGAAGATGTGGTGGAAATTTTGAAGGAGAAAGCGATAATGGAAGACAAATTGTTGAAGATTGAAGTTGGAAATCAAGATTTGATGAAAAAGATGTTGAAGCTTGAAGTTGAGAATGAAATCTTGAAATCAAATTTCTGGAAAATTATGTTAGGCATTATGAGTGTACTTACTTGTATGTTTCTGAAGTGGATTTGAAGTTCGATCAAGTAGATTTTGTGTATGAATGAAATTGATGTAGATGTAGACAGTTTGGAAAAATTGAATGTGATGTTGAAAATTTTGTTGTTGAAACCTTGTTAGACATGTAGAAGATGCAAAAATTGAAGATGTAAAATTGATTGCTATAAAAATTGAAGATGCAAAATTGATTTTGTGTAGGAATGCATTATGCAATTGAATGCTGTAAAAATGGACATGATGTCTGCAGTAAATTATGACAGAATTACAACCTGTAGAAGACATAAATATATAAACAAGTTGCAGTGCAAAAGACCATGGTGAGACAGCTTTTTGAAGTTAACCCAAGACATAAATATATGAACAAGTTGTCCACCTAACATTTTTCATAGCATTAACAGAACATTGGATTCCATAGTTTCTGTTCAGCCTTACACACACCTAACATTGGAATCCATAACATTATTGTCCTATAGTGGACAATAATTCAATATTCAAAAGGCACAGACATGTGCAATGCTCAAAAGGCATCAAAAGCTAAGATGTTTGTGGACCACTAAATTCTTACATCAAAAGCATCTAAGTTCACTATTTTCTTAGGTCTAAAACCATGCTGGCTGGGAGCTGCTCTTCCTTCCAGTTCCTCTTCCCATCCCTCTACCTCTTTGAGCCCTTCCCCTGCCTCTTCCTCTGGCTGATCCTGCTGCTGGTTGTGAAGCTGATGGAGCCCTGTAAAATCTTGCCTCTTCAGCAAACCTTGAGCCCCTTCCCCCTTCTACTGATATGAATACTGGCTGTAATTAACAAAAGGTAAAGTTGTATTTCAGAAATCGATCAAGAATTAGTTTTTTTGCATATTACAATTTACATGTTCATATTACCTGATTCACCTGCCTCTGACTATCTAATTGACTTTGTGCCAGACCAGTAGTGTTGCTGCTTGAACCAACTTCAGAGTTTGCCCTTCTTTCAGTCATCCTCCTCAATGCTTCTTCTCGCTTTTGTTGGATCTGTTCTTCAGTGCAGCTGTCTGGTTTCTTCCTTTTCCTTTCAAGGTTCTTCTGTGCTGCTTCAAACCTTTTCTTTTGGATGTCAATGAACTCTTCATGTGTTTTATTCTTCCCCTTTCCCTGTCATAGATCAGTTTATGTGAATTATGTTGACATGTTGAAATGCATAAATTAATAAGTCAAGGTAAGAAAATGCTAATATACCTTTCCATTTGCAGTAGCTGTTTCCTTATTTGTTGCCATCCTTGCTTTCCTTTGTGCAGCTGTCTCACCATGGTCTTTTGCACTACAAGTTCTTGCATTGTGACCTTGTCCCTTGCAAATTGAGCAATTAACAGTGCCTTCTTTCCTACTTGCTTTATGTGGATTGGGCTTGGAAGCCTCTCCAGCACTCTTCTTTCTATTCAATCTTGGCCTACCAGGTGGCTTTTGTACTATAGGAGGAAGGACCGTGGGATATCCGAGGTGAAGGGGCCAGTCACCCTTTGCAGGTATAGGTCTAATAAAACTACCATAGATCTTCTGGTAAGTACTCACATGGTAATACTCACTCACATAGTCCTCATACTTGTACCTCATATGGTGAAGTACAACCATGGCATGTTCACAAGGTAAGCCATTCAATTGGAATTGTAGGCAACTACATGTTTTGGCATCTAAGTTCACTATGTAGCATGCAGTGGCTATCCTAGCTTCAAACACCCCTTCCCCACTTGCTCCTACAGTGTAATCCCTCACCTTATCTAAATGCTTCACAAGCCTTTTGTTAATTCTTTTACATATCTTCCCACTGTACTTAGCATAAGTTGTACTCCTCCTAAAGAATAGATCCATCAATTTCCTCCTAAGAAACTCTAATAGATCATAAATGGGAAGTTCTCTACCCTCAGACACCCAATTGTTGAAAGACTCGCTCAAGCTATTTACCTGAACAGAGGAAGCACCCCTCATAGTGTAGTAGCACAGACACCAACCCTTTGGATCCTTCTCTGCCAGCCACTTGTAAGCATCTTCATCCAATTCCTTGAGTTTGTCCATCTTCCTTTGTAACCTTGCAGGAGATGTTGCCCTTGCACAGTCCCACACAGCATTACGTAGGTCTTCTCCCTTGAATTTGGTGGCAAAGTTGTCCACCAAATGCCTCACACAAAATCTATGCTCAACTCCTTGAATCCAGTTGTCAAATAGGTCTACAAGTCCCTTCAATACCAGAATTCAATAATTGAAATGTGCAGTCAATACATGAAATTGAAAACTGAAATTGAAATAACTTGAAAACTGAAATTGAAATAACTTGAAAACTTACTTTTTGTTTGTCCGATATGAAAACCCAACCTCTCACTGATGCTTCCCCATAGTCATCAAAGAATTGGCTTAAGAACCATTTCCACGATGCCTTATTTTCTTGCTCCACAATTGCAAAAGCCAGTGGGTATAAGCCTCCATTTGCATCCCACCCAACTGCTGCCAAAAGTTGTCCACCGTATCTGCCCTTCAAATGGCAACCGTCAATACCAACCAATGGTCTGCAACCTGCAAGAAATCCTCGCCTTTGTGCTCCAAATCTAATGTACACTCTTTTGAAATGGGGTTGTGGGTTAGGATCCTTTCCTACAAGCAGATGCTCAATCTCCACTTTAGCTGTACTGTTTTCATTTGTCCTCCTCACCATCTCACAGTATGTGTAAATGTCCTCATACTGCTTAGAGATGTCTCCATACAGAATATCCTTTGCTTTCTTGATAGCTCTGTAGAGCTTAACCCCTTTGATTACAACTCCATAAGTCTTCAAAATCAAGGCAGCAAGTGCTTTACCGGGTATT
The DNA here is from genome assembly GCA_036897745.1 of Erodium moschatum. Taxonomy (NCBI): domain Eukaryota; kingdom Viridiplantae; phylum Streptophyta; class Magnoliopsida; order Geraniales; family Geraniaceae; genus Erodium; species Erodium moschatum. The sequence goes on from JAYMSV010002830.1 coordinate 5,236, forward strand.
TTAGGATTAGCACGGATATCTTCTAGGAACCTTCTACCAATGAAATCAGCAGTGAGTTGTTTCATGACTTGTGATTTCTCACAGTCATGCTTTGGCATCCAAGTGCGAATCTCCATAATTGAACTGTCTTTCTGCTTGTAGCACCAGCAATAGAATGTACACCCTTTCTTCGCAGCACACACAATAGCGATCCTTTGAGGCTCATTTTTATTGAAAATGTAATCCATTTGATGTTCAGCTGCATAGGCCTTGAAAACCTGCCTAAAGACCTTAGCAGTGGTGAATTGGGAATATAAACCCAACTCAACATCCTTAAGTGGGGAACTTTCATCCCACATAGGCTGCCAACCCCTATATCTCACTGGTTCCTCATCTTCTGAATCAGTGTCATCATCATCTGAATCATTCTCTGCTGCAACACGATCCTCATATTCTTGAGCATCCTCTTCCATCTCTGTCTGACCAATTCCTTCAGGTGCCTCTACATGATCTGCCTCAGGATGAGGACCAAATTCCTCATCATCTTCTTCCTCTGCTGGAGGTTGAATGATCTCTTCTTCATGAACTGCCTGAGGAGCTTCTACATTGTCTTCATGAACTTCCTGAGGAGCTTCTACATTGTCTTCATGAACTACATACCTCAGCCAATCAGGGGTTTCTTCCTCATTTGCATCATCCTTCCCTCCATCATTTGCATCATCCTTCTCTCCCTCATTCACTGCATCATCATCTCCCTTATTCACTGCATCATCATCTCCCTCACTACATGCATTCTCAACTCCCTCACTACATGCATTCTCAACTCCCTCACTGCCTGCATTCTCACCTTCATCACTGTCTGAATCCAATCCCTGTACAATTACTAGGTTTGCAAGATTTTTTTCCCCAGATTGAAGCATGTGTTCAAACTCCTTCGAAGTTACATACCTCATTTTCTTATCCTTCCCCACTTGTTTTTTTATCGGTACATACCTCTCATCCTTAACTCCACAGCCAGAATATAATAATTTACCGTTAGGTGAAACTATTCTTATAGGCCTTTCCCCGGGAACTATAAAAATCCTAACTGGAACAGTTTCAGGATACCAGGTTTGTAGCTCATTCACTTGTACATCACTTTCAATTCGATCAAGAAATGGATGTGCATCTGGAACTTTATACCACATTGTACTGTTCGCTTCACATCCTAAATCTAACATAATCCTAGTGAATCTAAAGAAGCTTATTTCATCTTCTTTAATGAAATGTTCCACAGCTTGACCCCCAATATAATCTTCACAGTCATTATTTCTGAACTTTCCCCCAAAATTAAACTGGAAAAGCCTCTCAATTTCAGGTTCACGATACTGTCAATATTGGCAAAACAATTTCAAAGTCAGATTGAAAAACCCTAAATCCATTACTCGAAGCCCTAATTTCAAAGTCAGCTAAGCCCTAATTTCATTTCTCAAAGCCCTAATTTCTTTTCTCAAAGCCCTAATTTCTGTCTCAACCCAGAAACTATCATTATTTGAAGCCCTAATTTGTGTATAAACCCAGAAAACTCAGATTTTCTAAAGCCCTAATTTCACACAAACATGCACGAACGAACTTACAAAACGAACTGTAAATCAGAGTTTGATACTTACAAAACGATGGTCACGAGGCGAGGAATCGTCACTGTCGCTGTCAGATGAGGACCACATCGGAAAGTTGCCAGTATCTCTCGCCGGAACTGTCGCGCGCACCTCAGCTCTTCTCGAACCTCTCTCACTCACAACTCGGTCTAAGGTTTACGAAATGCAAGTGAGGTTTCAGACAAGGTTTTTGGTTTTTAATGAAGGGCATTTCTGTCTTTCAACCTCTCTCCGTCACGGTAAATTTCAAATTTTCTAACGGTGATAAAAACTGTAAACATCAGGGGTGCCGTCTGTAATTAATAAAGATCGATGGTGCTAAGTGAAGATGTGGTATACTTGTGTGGTGCTTTTTGAAGTTAACCCTAAAATAAAAGACAAGCCATGTGAGAGACCTTCCATTTTTCACGTGAGAAACTTGTCACATCCCATTGGTCCAACGAGCATACGTGTGTGGCCGAAGGAAGAGATAAGATTTTCAAATTTTTGTCAAATTCGGCACGTGTTTTGGAAGATAAAAATGGGACGGCTTCGGCTTGACACGTGTACGGCGTAGGTTTGCAAATTCGGACATGATTGTCTGAATGTATCTTTATACTACAGCTCTATAAATAAAAAAGGCATGGTAGTGTTGTAAGATCACACCATTCTCAGTCTCATACCAATATCGAAACTCTCTTTCGGACAAGAAGAAACTTTCCTAACGTGATTATGGCAAGCTCAGCCCCTTCCGACAAAGCTCCCCATGCAGGTACGTGTTCTTCGAAACAATCATGGTCGTGTCACGTGCGGATGTGCATGTAAATTACAACCAGAAAACAAGTTCGATTTTTTTCTTTACGGTAAATTTTGTTTAAAAACGGATTGCTTATATCAGATCGGATTTCACAACTAAAAGGTCAACCTCTTTTTATGTTTATGCTAGAACATGAGAAGAAGACGTCATGGCCAGAGTTGGTCGGCAAAAATGGGGAAGTTGCAGCTGAGATCATAAGAAAGGAGAACCCTAAGTTGAATGTCATCGTCTTGCCAGAGGGAAGTCCTGTTACGTTGGACTATAACCCGTGTCGGGTTAGGGTCTTTGTTGATAAAAATGAAAATGTCGCTTTGACCCCCGGGACTGGCTAGTGTTTCACTATATGAATACGCCCTCTAACGGTATTTTACGAGCACTAGCGGTAAAATACCGGCAATAAAAAATAACTACTTGCTAAGTAACTTCTTGTAATGTGTGATTTAAGTATCATGCTCTATGAATAAATTTGCCTCTTTGGTGAATACTTTAATCTATATTATTAGTGTTGTGAAATTCATTTATTGAGGACATGTATGTGTATCCGGAAAAAGTAAAACAAGTTTTAATTAATTTAATTTTTAAATGAAACCAGTTTAAATGATTAAGGTGGTAGATGGAATTAATAGTTAAGACTACCTCTCAAAAAAAAAATAGTTAAGACTATACATTTTGGTTCTCCGTCCTTATGACATGGTATCTGATCGATGCTTAATAAATAAAATTCAAAGTTTGTGTTTATAAATAACTGATATGAATAATCGATTTTACTATCAATTCTCAAATTGATTTTATTAAGTTTGAACAAGAACAATTTGTGTGAGATATATATATGTCATCTCCATTATAAGCATGTTGAAAACAACTATGTTTCATCTAAAAAAGCCATTTCTCAAATAACTACATGACAACTTTACAGATGTAACGCATGACACGTGTTACAATGTAATAGGTCAAGTTAAAATCTATGGTCCATTAAGACAATAATGAGACCCTCCTATTTTTCACGTGCACAATTAGTCCCGAGTCCTATTATATGAGGTCCATAAATAAGGTGGATAAGTTGTTATCACCTCTAGGAGGCGTAATTGATGATTGCAAGGTCATTCTGAGGCTACTGAACGAAGTGGTTGTGACATGTCCGTCGAAATACGAATCGGATAGCTCATGAGCAAACTCGATACGTTTATACCTGAGAGTCTGTATTGTGGAATCTAAACTGTCTACTGGAACCCATTTCAGGGTTGCTGGCTTTTGATTCCCAATAATGATATTGATTTATTCCTCCAAAATAAAAGATGGATAAGATTTGTAAGAGAAGAGATAAGATTTCATGTTGAGAAAATAATAAATTATGTGGAGTAAAAGGGAATATGATACTTTCATTTGTTCGAGACACGTGTACCATTATTGGCACGTGTGTAATTAGTGTGGGTTTGAGTTCAGACATGAATGTGGATCTACCCCTATAAATAGACGCATGGATCGTGTTGTAAGAACACACACTTTCCATATATCTCAAACTCTCCTTCGGACAAGAAAATTTCCGAAACCAATCATGGCAAGTTCAGGAGGCAGCTCAGTTCCATGCGCAGGTACTTGTCCTAAATTTTAATCTCACCCTCATTTTTTTAGAGATAATTTATATAATGTTTTTATATTATAGTAATATTTTTTAAAAAAATTATGCGTTACTTATTATAGCAAAAAAATAATAATCGTGCCCCGTTCAACCAAAAAGTTGGCTCCGCCTTATTAATCAAAAATATAAACATCAAGATTTTTTGTAATGTTAATCAAAAATATAAATCTAATGTATATCGAATCGAATTCTGATTAATTTTGTGATTGATTGTTATTTATTATTAACTCGTTTTTTTCTTCTTCAGAGCATGAGAAGAAGATATCGTGGCCGGAGTTGGTCGGGAAAAGTGGGGAATTTGCAACGGCGACGATAGAAAGGGAGAATCCTAAATTGAATGTCATCGTATTGCCGGAGGGAAGCCCGACGACCCGAGACCTCAGGATGGATCGGGTTTGGGTCTTTGTTGATTCCAACGGAAATGTCGTTATAACCCCCCGGATTGGCTAGTGTTTCACTATATGCACATGTCCTTTAGCGGTATTTTACCAGCAATAAATAATAATTACGTGCTAAATCACTTGGTAGTTGGTAATAGAAGATTTAAATATTTTGTTCTATGAATAAACTTGTTCCTTTTCTTCTCTTTGGGTGAATGTTCCAATTTCTCCTCAAATAAAATCTATATTATTGGAGTTATGAGATTCATTTAGCGAAGTTGTCTATGTGTGTCTAGAAAAAAAAACTCTTTTAAGATTAAAGTGTTAAATTGGGAATAGAAGAACACTAGTATGAACAAATGAAAATGTTGGAAATTCAAATATACAAATATTGTTTAAACACTGTTAATAATTGTTCAAATATACGATCACAATTTGTAACGCCTGGCTGACTAATAGTATTTTTCGAGGAAAGGCTAAGTTTTATAAATCACTCGGTGAAGACATATAAACGATCATTCACAATTTACAATAGTTGATCGTACAAGCACAACGGTAAATATTATAGACTTCAGACAAGCTAGACCATAATATTACCGACCCCTAATCAAAACTTGTAACGCAACAAAATGCGCCCAGAACGTACAATCAAACCGTGCACGCCAAAAGTGCAACAAAGTGCACACGATAAGTGCCACATAACGGGCACACAAAAGTACAACCGGTGCACACAAACATGCAACCGATGCACACCTAGCTGCAACTAGTGCAGTTATTTGGCCGGAAAAGGCCACAACCAAAACCAAAACATAACATAAAGAATAGAAAAACAAAACTAGAAACGAGACCATATCTCCTGGGATCCAACCACGCCGAACATCTCGAAATTTATTCA
>JAYMSV010002831.1:0-10561 GCA_036897745.1 Erodium moschatum
GGGGTTGAGGAAGGTCGTCCCACGACCAGATCTAACTCGTCCCATCACCGACACACACAGGGGATCTGAGAGCTAGAATGGAGAAAGACGAGGGTGAGAGAACAAAGGAAGGAAAAGAAGATAGGGGAAGAAAGCCACCGCCAGTGACCTCCAAGGACGAGGAGATCTTCGGTGGAGGGGAGCGACGATACGGCAACAACAAAAATGAGGAAGGGTTATAGTTTCTTAGAGAGAAACATAGACTCTCTCTAAAACGAAATATATTTGTTACTTAATTACTTTATTATGGCCAAAGGGTTTTACAAACGTGTAATTGGATTACGTGTTTGTTTAGTTAATGTAGAGTAAGATGAAAGCAAACTGTCATAAAAAAAATATTTATAAAGTTCCATATGAGAAAAACAAATTGATACCCTTCACTCTAAAAACTGACTCCCCTCCTTGATGTAATTAATTGAGAAAAATGTCAAAATCATTATGTTTTCATGAGTATGTTCTTTCTGAATATTGTTTTTTTTTGTTGATTATCCCCTTAATTAATAGAAAAAATGGTTGAGAAATAAAAAAAATGTTGCTTAAGATTAATTAATGGAGAACGCGTTCTCGTCTCAAATCAACGTGGTCGTCATGTAGTAATGAATTCACATCATTTAGAGTATCGGCCTTATGAATTCACATCATTTAGAGTATCGGCCTTGTGCAATGTATGCCCCCGCATCGCGAACCACGAAGCGGAGTGTGGTGCGCATCATGCAGGATGTGGCGTGCATGATTCGCGCACCATGAACCACATGCATCACCACGGATCATGGTGTGAGGTGCGGCGCGGTGCATAAAAATGAACCGTGGTCCGCGGGATGGTTCAGAGCCGGTCAATCCATGCACGCCACGTGGCCAGCTGCTTTTTTATATAAATTTGATACAAAAAATTCAAAATAATACACTTATTTTAAATCCGATTTTGTGTAAACGATGTTCAAAATTTATAAATTTATAATTATAATCGTATTGTTCTAAATAATTTATTTAATGTCTTTGATCACAAAAAAACATCGATTTACACTTCGAATCGAGACTGTACCAAAATTGATTTACACTTCGAGTCGTGAATGTATTATTTGGTTTTTATTAAAAAAAATTGAATAATTGTAAGTTCAAGTTTAATTTTCATTTTAGCTAATTAATTATTAATTAATTAATTAGTGTTTTAAATATGAATTAAATAAATTCAATAAAAACATAATTAATTATCCAGTCAGCATCCAATCAGAACTTATATGAACCCCTGACCCCATACATGATCCACACAATGTGGTGCTCTTTTAAAACCAGGGGTTCGCATCGTATGATTCTGAACCCCTAACCCCGAACCCCTGATCCCACGATGTACATGCTCTTATAACCCCCACACTCTCCTATCTGTGTATAACTAATTCGCTAATAATGCATACTAGCACAACAGACACTATACACGTGAAAACATAATAATTTTGACATTTTACCTTACTAATTGCCTAACTCGTCTCATTGTACGTGTTCCATTATTTTTATCGTAGGTCACTATATCAGACTTTTATGTGAACAACTTCTCCCTGATGAAGTTTGAAAGGAGAAGGCTAAAAACAAAAAAAATGTAATTTATTTGTTTTAGTTGGGACGAAACAAATTGGTTTGTCGTCCACTAGTCTCAAAGGCTAAAAGATATAATGAAATAAGCTTTAATTCTTCCCGAATAAAAAATCGTTGGCTGAAACACGCGGTGGTATCGTTAACACCGCATGAAAAATGTCGTGCATTTCAACCGCTGAAAGCGTCGGTTCCGAAGCGTTTTCAAAGCGTCAGCCTTTTTCAACCTCATTTTCATCGTCGACTACAAATACTCTAATGAAACAAATATTTTAAATAGATTTTGAAAATAATATATACCAAAAGATCAAGCGTTCTTTTTCTCTGGAAAAATAGAAGATAAGTAATTGTAGGGGTCCCCAATGTGTGCAAAAGAATCGAAATCGTTACTGGTAGCATTAGTATACGTAAACGAGTGAAGAGGAAAGAAAGGGCAAGACGATGGATTGTAATAAAGGAGGCTCGTGGGGAGGGTGGCCGCCAATAGTAGCGCATCCCTCTAATTGGCTTCTTCTGAATAACAACACTGTCGCCACGGCCCATATATATATGGTCCACCGGAAAACGATACATATTCATGATATATACTCATGTGTTGTTTCAGATATACGTGTATATCAGTATATTACTATAAACATACGTTCAATAAGTTGCTTCACTTAGAGGTTACTCATTTTTGTCTGCCAAACTATTTCATGAGGATGTCTTGAAATCTTTAATTTAACCGCTCCTCTCCACCCCAATCAATAAAACGGTAAAATATATTCTACTGTATATAATATACTGTGTTTTTATGGATATGATCTATATATGATTTGATAAATAATTGTTTTTTCAATGGACATCGTTATTATAATGAGTTGGTAAGTATATTGGTTTTGCGATGGTCTCTAGTGTTACATAGTAATATGTACATACAATCGGTAGATAAAAGGAAAACTATGTATATATATAGATACATGTAGTATATACTTTCTTCGAAATTATTGAGTCGTCTAAGTGGATCTGTATATACAAACGGTGGTCACATACATATTATTGATTCCTCGGTCAAAACTCACACATTTACTTCATTCCGTACACCCTTGTTTCTTCATATACATATAGGGTGCACTTGCACCTGCCTCAAGGTTGGGTTAAGATGGAGAATACACCTACTACAAGCAACTCGTCCGGCCAATATAATTAACACATTCCTATTAGAGTTACTAATCCCTATTATTTACAACCGTTCTCTTACTCACGCTTCTAATGATAATCAGCTAAAAATCCACTTGGGTTAGTCAGATGGTGAGAAGCTCTCTCACGGTATCACCTCTTCTTGGGGCCACGGATTCGAGTCTCAGTGAAGCCAGACTATACTAAAGTATGATTTTCTTATATCTTTCTCCGATAAAAAGAAAGGCACGATATTTAAGGTCAACCAACGAGTTGGAAGATCGACATTTCAGTGGTGGATACAAAATGTTGCCCTCGTAGCAAGGCAACTTAGTTTTGTTGAAATAGATATCTAAGCCAAGCTGTCGCTGTAATGCTGCCGCACCTACTTACACTGGTCCTGCAAGTTTTTGTCCGAGCACTGTAGCCAGTTGCTTCTAATGTACCATTGATCCTTGCATATACGTTTCCAACAAGCCTTGTCTTATTTTGACTCATATTTTTAACGAATTGGATAGGGGTGCATTAAAAATGCGCCTAACATAACATTAGTAGAGGCAAAACAAAGAGTATGCAGGTTGACAAATATTATAAACTCTTTTTTATATTCAATTGTCTCAGTCCCATTCCCATATGAACAAATTTGAATTATAGTGTCAGTTTGTATACAAAGTTATGACTCTAATTGCAAATTTATGTTATTAAATGGTCTAGTCTTAACATGTCATCAGAGTTTGTTCATCCTTCAGTCACTCGCTCCCTTGTCATTTTATTTCGGGTGTAGTCTCTCGATTTACTTGCAGAGCCAACATTTAATTCATATCGAAAAAGGTCGAATCGAGTTGTTATTTTAATCACAATTCTCTAATCATATATTATGTCAAGATTTTAAATTAGCTAAAAGACAAATACACACATACGGATGAGACATGAAACTGGTTTTTGATGATCCTTACATTAAAATTCAATCTATCACAAAAAGTTATATCAACTTGTTACTTAATCACAAGTCTTGAATGAGAATTTCAATCCTCATATTACAAAGAATCGACTTGTTGAATCACAAGACTTGGATTGGATTATGTCAAAGCTATAATTTAACTCAAAGAGAAACACATGCATATGAAACAACAGCTAGTGATGTGAGTTGAGTTGTGGCTGCTTAGCCTCCAAAAGAGCTATGATAAAATGGAGTAAATAATGTCTTCTTATCTTTCTCCGAATGTAACTTTATATATGATTGTACATTTGTACCATATATGACTTCAGTCCGAAATTAAGGCGCGACACTAGACCTTTATAGGGGACATATTTTTTTCACAGCTCATGTAGACATGTTGTGTGAGAGTGACAATTGAAAGACCCACTGTAACCAAGTGGCTTCATAATAGACAGACATATGTACCATGCAGTGAAACGACACTTGTACACATGTTATACTCACATATAATATAAGTGTGTCCACGAAATAATGCACTGTGATTTTAGACCTTGCATTTGTATCTATCTAGCTACCAACAAATTGAATCCGGGTCTGTTCTGCATAAGCAGCTTTCCTTCAGCTACTTGCGTGCCATATGTTTCAGTACTCGACTACTAGTCTCGTGTAGCTTTTAATGTCAAAACCTTGTCGCTCCGACAAAGCTCACGTGCTGGTCACTCAAACATTACACCAATCGTTCTTCATGTTCGTACTACTACACATATTGTTTTGGTTTTTACTTTTCACCAAGCAAATAATGCTTCTCGAGATCCTTGATAAATTGATATCAGTAGGTTGTTAGTCTGATCTAACCCAAAAACTCAAACTAATATGTAGAAACATCAATATATTTATGAAATGGTCAATTCATCGGGATATATTCGGGTAACGAGGAAAGGTTTCTTAATACAAGTCCAAACCAACTCTGATACCATACGATCAAATCCAAAAACTCAAGGTGATAGATGGAGGGTAATTATCAATATGTTTATCAAGTGATTAATTCATCCGCACACTTTCAATATGAGATATATTTTTACATAGCTTTCTCATGGATCAAATTATAAAGATAATTTAAACATATCATAAGATTACATAATTTATGTTAAATATATTTAATTAGTGGAGGATTTGGCGGAACCATGTGGACGACGTTAGCTAGAGTGGTGATATATAAGATCACATTCACATGTACAGCACAAACATATGTGATTAGATTTACGCTCAAATCTCGTTGATATATATGTACGCGATTCGTTTCCGATTAATAAATCATGATATATTAGTGCACTGGGGTCAGCACATGCATGTAGCTATATATGACTGATGAGGCAATCATTAGTTCTCAAATCTTATAATCTAAACTGCCCCATCATCTCAGAGCTACACTAATAAGTTCTAAAGCTGCCACAGTTTTTGAAGCATGTACGTGTATATATTATTCAATATGTCTCCACTTATTTTTAATATATCATTTAACATTTTCTTTTGTTTGTATTATCGTTGATAAGTCATGTAGTTTATTGTATTTTTATGTTTAGATTATTTGGTCTTGTAATCGGTTTTTTCACTCTCTCATAACGTTAAATCAACTTTTAATAGAAAAAAGTCATTACGGATTTGTAAATGCACACATATAAAAAGAAGAATCAGAAAACGTTAGATGGATTCTAATTTTGCATAAATTCTATATATGCTTTCTTAATTTATTAGTGCTCTACCGATCTATAAAAATAATTATTAATGCTCAGTTTTGATTACTTAAACTATATATATGAGGGCCGGTGATCAAGTCCTTCAAAATGAGTTGGTAGGTAAGATTAGGAAAATATAATTAATGAGCTAATCCTAGTCTTATTTGGTGGTGGATATGTGTGGCTGATTAGTACCCATAAATTTAATTAATTAATGATTGTTGAAAGCTATAGTAGGCACCAACCGGCAAGCGTCACTGCTTAGAGAATAAATGTGTATGGCCATCTGGGTGCAAATCATGTGTTGTCGTTAACATTAACTTAATTGTTTTTTTTGGACTTGTAGTCCTTCTCTGTTCGGGTTTATTTCCGCAGTTCCTTTTGGGAGCTATTTTGTTATGATTGTATTCGGTTAGATCCTTCTTGGATCTAATCTTTTTTCAAATAAAATTTTCGAGCTTATCAAAAAAAAAATATATTAGCAACTTGTAGACTAAAACTTCAATTTTGCCGGGAAGTTAACGGTAAAGCTTTTCGCTGGCTATGAAGCCACAAAGCTTTATCTCCTCAGGACCCAAAACCGGTGGCTCTTACACAAACGCAATCTTCTTCAACAAGGCCGTGTTCGTGGCTCTTCTTCTATCCTCAACACAATCCAACAAAGCTCAGTACAGACCCATCAATGGCTACTCTCACTTCCTCCTCCCTCCTCTTCTCCTCTCACCAGCTCTCCAAATGCCCTCCCTCTTCTCTGTCTCTTCCTTCTTCTTCACGCCTCTCTCTCTCCTCTTCAATTAACACATCTTCCCCTTCTCTCTCAGTTTCTTCCTCTGGTTTGAGGCGCTTCTCCGTCTCTTCCTACAATGTCAAGGTTAGGGCTTCGGCGGAGAAGAAGGTCCTCATCGTCAACACCAACAGTGGAGGGCACGCGGTGATTGGGTTCTATTTCGCCAAAGAGCTTCTGGGTTCCGGCCATGAGGTCACGATCATGACCGTTGGTGATGAGGGTTCGGACAAGATGAAGAAGCCCCCTTTCAGTAGATTCTCGGTTATGTTCATATAAATTGAAACTTTTTTTGTGTTTTTGCATCTGGGTTTTTGTGGGTTTTGATTGATTTTTGAATTGGGTTTTTAGGAAATTGTTAGTGCCGGAGGCAAGACGATTTGGGGAGAGCCTTCGGATGTTGGGAAGGCTGTGGGTGGAGCTGTGTTTGATGTGGTTTTGGATAACAATGGCAAGAACCTTGATGCTGTCAGGTTTGTTCCTTTGATTATATGTAGCTTTGTTTTGTCGTTTGTGTCGTTGTTTTGGCTTCTGATTGATGGATTTGAATGTCAATTTGAGATAGATCGATCAATGTTGTGATGGATCTTGTGGATACCCAATTTACACTGTGTTCACTGTTCTGACTTGTAATTGCTGGATTCGAATGCCAAGTTGAGAACGATGGTTTGGTTCATTGCTAGATCAATGTTGTTCTGAACTTCTTGTGTTGCGATATGATTCATGAGATAACATACATTTGAGAATGATGGTTATGGTTCATTGCTACATTTGATGTCAGTTTTAGATCAATGTTGTGATGGATCTTGTGGATACCCAATTTACACATTGTTCACTGTTCTGACTTGTAATTGCTGGATTTGAATGCCAAGTTGAGAATGATGGTTTGGTTCATTGCTAGATCGATGTTGTTCTGAAGTTCTTGTGTTGTGATATGATTCATGACATAACATACATTTGATGACAGAAACTCTATCCTAGGAGTAGGATGCTTAATTTGGATCTTGTCACTTCGAATCATGATCCCTCAATTGTCTTGACTTCTGATTGCTGAATTTGAATGCCAAATTGAGAGTGATGATCAAGTTCATTGCTAGATCAATGATGTGCTTAAGTTCTTGTCGCTTCAAATCATGATTAGGATAAGTATGCCTAGAATTTTCTTACGTTTATAAAGCAATTTTGGTTCTCACAAACAGCAATGATCATGTATAGGCCTGTAGCAGATTGGGCCAAGAGTTCAGGAGCGAAGCAGTTCTTGTTCATCAGCAGTGCCGGTATCTACAAGTCAACCGAAGAGCCTCCTCACGTTGAAGGCGTAAGTTCATAACATCATAGCTCAAGTTACAACCTCGATCTTCATTTTGTTTGCTGAACCAAAAGATTTTGGCGTGACAGGACGCTGTTAAAGCCGATGCAGGTCACGTTGAGGTGGAGAAATACATTGGAGAGACTTTTGGCAGCTGGGCCTCGTTCCGTCCTCAGTACATGATCGGATCCGGCAACAATAAGGACTGTGAGGAATGGTTCTTCGACAGTAAGTACCCACCACTTTATGGTTCAAAAAGACGATTTTATCATTGAAAATGCAAATTGATAAAAATAAAAAAACAAAAACAAAGACTCCGTATTTTTCATCTTTGTTAATTTTCTCTGTGTGCTATCGACTATTAGTGATTTTTGTAATCGATTATCAATTTTTACTACCATAATCAGGTTTTTTTATCGTGCTAGCATGACTGAACTTGTAGAATTATTATCATTTTGTTTTATTCATTCCACATTAAAGAATATGATTATGTTATAATAGATAATTTCGGTTAGGTTATAAAAATGGCTAATAGTTGAATGAACGTAGAAGTAGAGAGAAAAAAATAAGGAAAGTGAAGATTCTGAAAATTTTGATTTTTAATTTTATGGATAAAACCGTCACTGCAAGATAAACTAATACATACGGCAACAAAAATACAACTTGTAAGGCACTGTTTTGCAATCATCTCTGCTCTATGTTTGATTGGATTGTCTTGTTCGAACAGTCAAATCATTTATTTGTTGTTTGTGTAACTAGGAATCGTCCGCAACAGGCCAGTGCCGATCCCTGGCTCCGGTATGCAACTCACGAATATTACCCACGTCAAGGACTTATCCTCCATGCTCACTGCAGCCGTGGAGAACCCCGACGCTGCGTCAGGCAACATCTTCAACATTGTGAGCGATCGCGCTGTAACCCTCGATGGAATGGCTAAGCTCTGCGCCCAAGCGGCCGGTCTCCCCGTCAACATCGTGCATTATGACCCAAAAGCTATTGGGATCGATGCAAAGAAAGCCTTTCCTTTCCGTAACATGGTAACGACATGAGAAAACCTCACACAACACTCCCTAAATATGCACAGTTCTTAGCTGACTATCCTTGAGTGTCAAAAAGCATTTTGAAAATCCCTCAAGTTTTTTCGATCTCAAGTCTTGCGTGTGAAATGGCAAAAACGCCCTCATAGTAAAAAGGGTATTTTTGACACTTCGCACCCAAAATTGACGGAATTGACGAAAATTAAGACTAAAAAACTTATGAGGTTGTCGGGAACTTTTTAAACATAAATACGATTAAGTTTAAAAAGTTTTTGAAAAACCCTTAGGCTTTTTTAATCTCACTCTATCTCTACTGTGTGTAAAATGGCAAAAATGCCCTCATAAGAAAAAGGGTATTTTCGTTATTTCACACCCAAAAATCGACGTAGATCAAGGCTAAAATACTTACGAGGTTATCGAAAACTTATAAAACATAAAGATGGTGCACAATTGAGTGGCATTTCTTCCTAACCATAACATTCACGTATCATCATCATAGAACATGTCTGAAACTTGGTATTGTGCAGCACTTTTACGCTGAACCAAGGGCGGCGAAGGAAATTTTAGGATGGCGCAGTGCGACAAACTTGCCAGAGGACTTGAAGGAGAGATATGAAGAGTATGTGAAGATCGGGAGGGACAAGAAGACGATCAAGTTTGAGATGGATGATAAGATACTTGAGTTGCTCAAAGTTCCCGTAGCTGTCTGAGTGTGAGTGTTGAGTTTTGGGATGCTTATTTGTGTATGCTTCTCTTATCTTATCCATTGTGTATCCTTCTTCACCTAACAATGTCGGGTTTTTTCCCTAAATTGGAGGCAAAAACAAATAAATAAAATTTATGGGATTTCTCGTATCTCAAATCTTTGTCTGCACTGTAATATTTGATTTGTTTAGTTTATTTTCTGAATTAAACAAAATTGATAGTTTACTTGATAGTTTTATTTCCATGGATTGTATAATAGAACGTTACATACTTGATAGTTTACACATAATTTATGTTTCTAGACTATTTATTTATATAGTTTAACTGCTTAATATTATTCAGATTGGTCTCAAATTTCGGATATTTTTGTACTCTGTAGATTTTCAACTCCATAATTATTTTATTTTCATTTTTCCTGCTTTTTGATACACTATAGGCTATAGCACAAAATTTATGTTTGTGGACGACCTACATGACGAGTCGACTAATCACCAGGTCGAGTCATGAAAGATTTGCTCGTTTATCAAACAAGCTTTACCTTAAGTTTGGAGTCTATAATAACAAACTCGAGTGAAATACTAAATGAGTCGAGCTTGAGCTGCTCGTTATGGCCTCGTTTCGTTTACGCCCCTGAAACCCCGATCAACACAATTTTCAAAATGGTAGTTTAAAGGAAAAACAAAACACATACTCATTGACATAAACCCCACAAAATTGGGGTTAGGTTCCACAACAGATAACATGGTTTTTGATAATAGTTGATGAGCAATATCTATAACTAAACTCAGCTCCCAGATATGATAAAAGCATACAACAAGCAACCTTGTATCTCTAGAATGGTGGAAGAAGATATGCATAAAAGTGCAAATTTAAGAAACATCTTCTAAACCTGAAATCTACTGATTTTGCAGAAGTTGTAAACCGGAAAAAAACATACGGGTTTGAACTCCTAATCATCTTGTTTGATTTCAAGACCCTTGAGCTTCGATTCCAATTCATTCTCGCTATCAGCACCTTCATCATCAGTCTGATCATCAAATTCTTCTCCATCAGGGTCATTCTCATCGAACGAAGCCAGCCTATCAGGGGAGTCCTTAAAGATGTCCTTCACTTCATCAACCCCTTCATCAGATATGAAATTACCATTAATGTTTAGCAGCTCAAATCCGGGTATGTTCACAACAGCCTGTGCAAGAACCCTAGCCCCAGCCCTTCTGATCTGGTTCGTGCTGAGATCAACTTCCTTTAGCTGGGGGTGGCCCTCTT
>JAYMSV010002832.1:0-10558 GCA_036897745.1 Erodium moschatum
CGAGAGACATCTTGCAAGACTGTTAGACCATTACGACATATATAAGAATGTCAAACTCGAGTTTCTTAAGAGGTCAACGAATACCGTCACTCACAGATCAATCAGGGAGGCGCGTTCGACGTATATCCGATCGTGATTAGGATTTCATAATCATAATCCTAAGATACTTGTATGTATTTTAGCTTTGATAAAGTAATAAAAATCCTTGTAAGCATCTTTTGAAAAAAAAAACCTTGGCTACTTGTATCAGCTTGAACGATCAGCCATTGACAAAATAACTTTCCCATAATAAACTCATTTTTAGTTTCAATTGACCCAAACTCGACTTGTCTCGTTAGTTTTAACTCACACAAATAATCTACTCGCGGTAAGAAATTTGGGTGAAGTAACCTAGAAACCCAATCAGTGTAATCCATACCGGGTTACCCACCCAACTACCCATGACCCAGCAAAGCAAATTTAAAGTTTGTCTTCCATGCATGTACCCGGTCATCATACACATGCATATGTAATCATGAAGCCATGCATCCATAGCATAAGTCATCCACATCCCATGTTACCATGTATGTCCAAAATGCCTTCATTCACTGCAAAATCGCTGAGCCTCTTCCTCTTTCCATTTTTTTCTGATTTCTGTCACTGTTCTGTTTTTATTCATTTGACTCAGTTTTGATAAAAGATTAAATCAAAGCTGCGATTTTTATTGTTTCTTTTTCACTGTTCCGTCACTCTGTGACAAAGCTCCTATCACTCTCTCTCTCTCTCTCATCGTGCTGGTCTCTTTCTACAAAATCTGCTTCCTTTCCCTACCCTCTTCATTTCCCTCTACAAATAATCGACATTGGCCTCTTCCGGACCCTTATTTAAGCTCTCTCTGCTTTGCTCTCCTCTTTCTGTGAGAGCTCTAACCTTCTCGCGTTGCCAAAATCTGATGAATGAGAGAGTAGGCTCTCTTGGAGGAGAGAGCCTGCCTGCGAAATCACAGCAACAATAGCCATAGCCGTAGCAACCACACGAACCTAGCTCACAGAGCATTAGGAGCTGAAACAACATTCTGGGTATTTAGTTTTTGGTAAGTTTCTTCCATGGCGCTGAGCATGCACAAGGAGTCGTCAAGCAAGTACCAGCAGCAGATGGATTCGAGCAAGTATGTGCGGTACACGCCGGAGCAGGTGGAGGCGTTGGAGAGGGTCTACACAGAATGCCCCAAGCCTAGCTCTCTCAGGAGGCAACAGCTCATCAGGGAGTGTCCTATCCTCTCCAACATTGAGCCCAAGCAGATCAAAGTCTGGTTTCAGAACCGCAGGTAGCCTTTTCCTTTTCTGGGTACCTTTTTATTTTGAGAAAGTAGGACTAGAGACCTGTATTTTTTTTGTGGGTTCACAATGGTGGTGCTGGTTCATTTTTGGAGGGTCTTTGTCTCTTTCAGAGTTCGTTTTTGTTTCTTTCCTCCATTGCTCTGTTTCGAGTTGGGAAGAAACTGAAGAAGAATAAGTAGGGCTGCTTGATCTTTTCTGGTCAAAAAGAGCTCATTTTGTGTGGGTGAAAATGGGGTGTCTTTATCTGATACTGATTTGTGTTTTATTTCATGTCTGCCACTTTGCAGTGGAAGAAAATAAAATAAAAAATCTGCTCTCCCAAATGTTGTGCTTACGTTTGAGGCTAGATGTGGGTTTATTTGGTTCATATGTGCTTGATATGGAACTCAAGAGAAATGAGTGTTCTTTGAAAAACTTCAATATTTTCAATCTGCTTTTGATTTGAACTGGATCTGCGTTCTCTTAGTGTTTTATGTCTTTTCTACTCGTCCCTTTGATTGGATTTTTGGTGAGCAAGAGTTCATGCATATCTGTTGGATATTTTTCTTGCATTTTTTGGTTCCCCATTTTTCCAAGTTGTGGTGAATAGTTTGATGTTTTTTCTATCTATTTGTAGGAAATTTTGAATGTTTCTATCTTTTTTTTTATTCCAATGTTGTAATGAAATGCGTTTTCTTTCATTCCTGGTTTCTCCCCTAGGACCGTTGGAATTAAATGAAGAAAATGACAGCTGATCAGTTCTAAGCATTTGTTGATTTTATATTTCACATCTTAATGGCTTTCTCTGCATCTTCACCAATTTTAGTTGTTCTGAATGACGATGAAAGTGAACTTTTTCAACGTATTACTACTGAGGATAATGAATGAAAATGACAGACCACCCACTTGTTTTAAATGAACATTCTACAGTCTGCTTTTATGTATGTTTCTATTTTAATTTTATTGTTAGGAAATTTGTCTTGCTTTTAACATATTTTAGTTGCTCTCTGACAAATGACCTATTTTAGTCTCCTCCTCAGAGCCAGAACTATTACTGTCTTCTTGTTGAGTAAATTTATTTGTTGTCTTATTATTAATCTGAAGAGTGTTAATAATTATAAGAGGCTTACCTTGGTGTTTCATGGTTTATCTTTGCCAGACTAGTATTTTTATAATTTATGATTACATCTCCATCTGAAACCTCTAATGAAATTTTGGCCTATCTTATTTTATTCATATTTTTTGAAATGCTTTTATGAGTAAGCAGAACCCTCTTGGAGTAGCTGAGCCAATATCTTTTATTAAAATCATATTTTTCTTTGCTCTTCCAATCTTTCATCTGTAGTTTAATTGACCTCTGGAAAACTTCCGAGTAACCAACAATTCCTTGACTTGGGCAGGTGCCGTGAAAAGCAGAGGAAAGAAGCTTCTCAACTTCAGACAGTGAATAGAAAGCTGAGTGCCATGAACAAGCTGTTAATGGAAGAGAATGATCGATTGCAGAAGCAAGTATCCCACTTGGTTTATGAGAATGGCCATATGAAACATCAACTGCACAGCGTAAGTGCATTCTGTTGCATGTTTAGTTAATTGCTGTGCTCTAAATTAGCATTCAAATGATATCATGAGCTTTTCTCCTTTTGAAAATGTATTTTCCTTGAGAAATGTGTACTTCTATGTCCTTTTGAACCACCTGCTTGCTATGTTTGTTATGTTTATGTTAACAAACATCCTTAAACCCTCTGTTCAGGCGCCTGCAGCGACCACAGACAATAGCTGTGAGTCTGTGGTCATGAGTGGTCAACAACAGCAAAACCCAACTCCTCAGCATCCTCAAAGGGATGCCAACAACCCAGCTGGGTACATTACTCATCCTACTTTTATTGATGTTCCTAATTCTATTCGATTTCAGTTGTTTCTGAGCCTAACACTTTTGGTATTCTATAGTCTCCTCGCTATAGCTGAGGAGACCCTGGCAGAGTTCCTTTCCAAGGCTACAGGAACTGCTGTCGACTGGGTTCAGATGATTGGGATGAAGGTGACAAATGCACTCTTCTAACTTCTTAAAGCTTTTAATCGACAACTACTTTTTGTTTATCCAAAATTTTAACGAATACTGTTTTTTTGGCAGCCTGGTCCGGATTCTATTGGGATCGTTGCTGTTTCTCGCAATTGTAGCGGGGTAGCAGCACGAGCCTGCGGTCTTGTGAGTTTAGAGCCCATGAAGGTATATGATTTGCTATTTTTTGCCCATGTAACTATATACAAAATAAATTATTGGTGTGAGTTATGCAGTGACTTTCTTTTCAGGTGGCCGAGATCCTCAAAGATCGCCTTTCTTGGTATCGTGACTGCCGATGCCTTGATGTATGGAATGTAATTCATACAGGAAATGGAGGAACGATAGAACTTATGTACATGCAGGTTTGTTGGATTCTGTTCAGCATATAAAATTGATGATCTTTTATGTCTCTTGCTTTTCTAACTTGCAAGTTTGTTCTTGATTAGACTTATGCACCCACAACTTTAGCAGCTGCACGGGACTTTTGGACACTGAGATACTCTACTACTCTGGAAGATGGCAGTCTTGTGGTAACTACATCTCATCCATGTCCATATGCATTTTAGCTCGCATCCCTTTGTTCCAATTTGTGGCCTAAGTCTTGCTGTACTGTTACTTTTGCAGATATGTGAGAGGTCATTGACTACTACCACTGGTGGCCCAACGGGCCCTCCTGCTTCAACTTTTATCAGAGCTGAAATGCTTCCTAGTGGCTATCTAATTCGACCCTGTGATGGTGGCGGCTCCATCATCAACATTGTTGATCATGTTGATCTTGATGTGCGTTTGAAATCCATTCTACTCTTTCCATTTTTATAGTTGATTTATCTATTTGTCATAGTTCATTAATACTCTGGATTTATGTTAGGCTTGGAGTGTTCCTGAAGTTCTCAGACCTCTATATGTGTCATCCAAAATTGTTGCTCAGAAAATGACTGTAGCGGTAGGGATTGCTTCTGATCGAAGTTCTCAAATTTGTTTTTTTTTTACTTCTGTTATTTAACCTTGGTCTTTTTATGCCCTTATGTAGGCCTTGAATCATGTACGCCAAATCGCACTTGAAAGTAGTGGAGAAATTCAGTATGGTGGGGGTAGACAGCCCGCTGTTTTAAGGACATTTAGCCAGAGACTTTGCAGGTATGACCCATTGAAACATAGTAAAAGTATACATGTTCATTTACTAACAGAATTTTGTAATGTATGCAGGGGGTTTAATGATGCTGTTAATGGGTTTGTGGATGATGGTTGGTCAATCATGGGGAGTGATAATGCGGAGGATGTGACTATTATTATAAACTCATCCCCAAACAAGTTTCTGGGTTCCCAATATCATGCATCAATGTTCCCTTCTTTTGGAGGTGGTGTGCTCTGTGCCAAGGCATCAATGCTGCTGCAGAATGTCCCACCTGGTTTACTTGTTCGGTTTCTGAGGGAGCACCGTTCTGAGTGGGCTGACTATGCGGTTGATTCCTACTCTGCCACAAGCCTTAAATCTAACCCATATGCAGTTCCTTGTGCAAGACCTGGTGGCTTCCCAAGTAGTCAGGTCATTTTGCCTCTTGCCCCAACTGTGGAGGACGAGGAGGTAATAACTTTTGGTTCTACTCATTTGTTTCCTACATTCTAATAGCCTCCGATACTCACTCATCTGTAACTACCATTTAACCTGGTGTGTAGTTCCTGGAGGTTGTTAGGCTTGAGGGCCATGCATTTTCCCCTGAAGATGCAGCAATGGCACGGGACATGTACTTGTTGCAGGTTAGTTGATATATTTATATCAATTAGTCCTGCTTTTTATTATTGAATCTCAATAAGGTCTTTTAGGGATAATTGTAAAAATTTACTATGAAGATATGTCTCACTTTTTTGCAAATCGACCCTCTTCAATATTTTAAAAAAGTGTCTCGAAGCTGCCTATTATTTAAATGTTTTTTTTTCAATTGTTTTTTATTTTATAGGAACTCTTATTGAATCTATTTTTGTGCAAAAAATTACTGTCAGCTATGCAGTGGGGTTGACGAAAATGCAGTTGGTGCCTGTGCTCAGCTTGTTTTTGCTCCTATTGATGCATCATTTGCTGATGATGCCCCTTTGCTTCCTTCTGGTTTTCGTGTCATACCACTTGAAACCAAACCAGTTAAGTAGCATTTCTCCATTAGCTTGTATATACATTTTAAGAAATAGAATGGACTTGCTACTAAACTGATGAAGAACATGTTTCTTATCTATCTTTATTTATTATTGCATGCATTACTGTAGGATGGGCGTAGTGCATCAAGGACTCTAGATTTGGCATCAACACTTGAAGTAAGATCTGGTGGGACACGTCCCACCAGTGAAGCTGAGAACTATAACCAAAGATCAGTCCTGACAATTGCTTTCCAGTTTACGTTTGAGAGTCACTTGAGAGATAACGTGGCTGCTATGGCTCGCCAGTATGTGCGTAGTGTTGTTGGGTCTGTCCAGAGGGTTGCTATGGCTATTGCTCCTTCCCCTCTTGGCCCTCACCTGGGCCCAAAATCATTGCCTGGTTCCCCTGAGGCCCATACTTTGGCTGGTTGGATCTGCCGTAGCTACAGGTTCGGATTTTAATGATCTCTTAACATCATTCTTATGTAAGCTTGAGCTATTTCATATGAGGATTGATTAATGGAATGTGTTTTGGGTAATCCAGGATTCATACTGGTGGGGATTTCCTTCCTGTTGGTTCCCAATCCGGTGATTCTGTCTTGAAGCAACTTTGGCGCCATACAGATGCAATCATGTGCTGCTCTTTGAAGACTAATGTAATTTCTTATCCTTTGAACATACACAGTTCTTAGATTTATCAAATTATCCTAATGAACTGAAGTGATATTGTAATGTAATGACAACAGGCTTCTCCAGTTTTCACCTTTGCAAACCAGGCTGGACTTGACATGCTTGAGACAACCCTTGTTGCCCTTCAAGACATCATGCTTGACAAGATTCTCGATGAAGCTGGTAGAAAAAACCTCTACTCTGAGTTTGCCAAGATCATGCAGCAGGTGAGATTATCGATCCCCTTCATGTACCCTCAAGAACTTAAGTGACATGCATGCAGATCTTTGAGGGCGCTTTTTTATTTGTTGTAGGGATTTGCCTATCTGCCGGGAGGTATATGCACATCGAGCATGGGAAGGCTGGTGTCGTACGAGCAGGCTATTGCATGGAAAGTGGTCAATGATGATGATTCATGTCACTGCTTGACCTTCATGTTCTTGAACTGGTCTTTTGTTTGATAGGAATTGAAGATGATGATAACTTTATAATTACATCAACTTCTTCTGCATTTGGTTATCTCTTAAGTTATTATATGTTTTCAGTTTCAGCTTAAGACAAATGAATGCAGGATCCATGAACACCTTATTTATATGTATGATTTTCTGTTGATTTATGTTATGGATTCACTTTTCTATTAATCTATACCAGAATGTTTCATCAATTTCTGCTAAAGCCCCATGAGAATGGATGATTGTTTTGTGGGGTTTGTCTGGAATGGAGGTCTGTCCTTTTTGTTTGTGCCCCAATGTCTAGTCTTAGTCTGGAGTTGGCCAAGCATGTGATCTCGGATTGGTTAGTATTGTTCTCAGACAATGACAAGCAGTTGTGCTGTCTTGTCACAAGCAATACACTTGGAAGTTGGAACAGATTGGTTTTTGGTCTCAATCAAAACCCTTTTGTTTACTATGTTACTGTTTGAGCTTTGTAGAATTTTAGGGTCTCTGTGATGATAAAAAGAGGGGACAAAATTGGGTTCTGCAGAAAGTTAAAACAACACTCTTGTAGTTTTGTTTGTTTCCTCTTTGAACTCTCTTACCTTGCTTCACTGATTGCAAACCCGTTGGGACTTGGGGGTTGGTTAATTCTTGCAATGCAAGTCATCTTTTCCCAGAAAATAAAAAAAGGATGGATCTTAAAGATCTAAGGTTTGTCCAGAAAACATAATGATGTGGGTAGAAGCAGATGGGTAGCCCTCCACTTGCCTTTCATGTTAAAGGCTCTGTGTACTGTTTCTCTGTACAATTAGAGTTGGTTGCTATCTCTTAATGATTATTATAAAAGAAAAGGACTTGGCCACAACCCATCTTTGCCCTTTTTGTTGCTGATCCTTGGCATGATTCAGTTAGATTCAACACCGGTTTAGCAAGAATTAATGGATACCTATAGACCTACTATGGACCTAACTCATTGAGACTTGACAAGAGACACAGAGGATCAAGAGATGATTGAGCCCAAAAAGTCAAAAAAAGATGGTGGTGTGCAGAGCAATTAATGGTGAAGAGGACATAAGATTAACCAAAGAGAGGCAACACATTAGAACCCAACAAGGATGAGAGGGAGAGGTTTTGTATTCTCTGTTGGGCTGAAACAAAGATAAGTGAGTGATGTGTACTAAGCTGGTGTGGTCCAAACAAAGACCAGTCACAGAGAAAAGAGAAGAATCTGATGGGGCAGAAACCAGAGTCCAGAGAGATGAGTATCAAAAGATGCTACACTACATTAACCATCACACAACACAGAGGTCATTAGATCACTGAGATTAGTACTAGTTAGTAAGTTATGATGATGATGATGGGTTCAATATTTGCAGAGCAATTGTCACTCTCTTTTCCCAGTGATGTTTGAAAGCCTCTGCATCTATCCCTTTCTTGTTGCTCTACACTGTAGCTGCTGCTCATACCCATATATGCTACTAGTAGCAATAGCCTAGTTACTACACCTTTTTCATTTTATCTTTTTGTTACTACTGTGTGGTAATGTGCACTGTACACAATTTGTATGCTGATCTCAACCACTACCTTCCAAATCATAAAGAGTGGACCCCCTTCTTGCTTACCTTATCTTTCAATGTCTTCTCCATTTTCAACTCACCCCTAAATTCCAATTCTACCCTCAACATCATAAGTAGCATTCTTGTTTGATTTTGTGAGTATAAATTGGATTAAAGAGTAGAGTTGGTGGTATATAGGAGGAGGGCATTAAGGGGAATTCACAAAAGAGGGGGAAAATGATGTCCCAAAAAAGCTCCGGCACTTTCTGAGCAACCAGAGAACCCGTGCAGTTCATTTCTTGTCACACTCACCTTACTGTCCCAAAAGTAAAGGAAAAAAAATTCAAAACGGGCCCACTCGCTCTGCACGCTCATCACCCCTACCGTATAGGTACGCATGTATCACATGCATGCCGTCGAGTCATGCCACATACATAACATCACATCAGCATAGCATGACCCTTTTTCTATTTATCTTTTTCATAAATACAAGAGGTTTCGAGCCAAGTGCAAAAGAAAAGAAAAGAAAAATAAATAAGTTTAATTTATTTACTGAAAAAGGCATCAACAGTGGCTCGCGTGGTGCCGCATCCCCACACTTGACTTGCCACTTTTGTGTGGTCTCTTTCCATCTCCACCACCAGCTAGTGAAAATCTGAGACTGAGAAGCGTGCTTTTAATTCAATATTTTTCTTCTTTATTTTAAGACAAAATCCAGGAAATGAAGAATCGCATTAAAGTTGAAAGATCTTCTGGGTTTTAAGAAAAAAGAAAAAATAGGGGTCTGGTCTGGTCTGGTCTCCTCAGCCTAGCTGGCTTCTGCTGCGGTTTTTGTTTTCTTATGTGTTGTTGGGAAAGAAGTAAATTTTTAGAAAGCAGAACAAAATGGGATCTTCTGATTTTCTTTTTCCAGAGGCTATAATGAATGATATTGGTCTTCTGGGTTTAGGGCTCTAGGCTTGCTCGAGGGTTTCTTAATTTGTGAGTAATGGGTTTTGTTTGAAAAGGAAGTTTCTGTTTTTGGAGACAATGGAATGATGATGATGTTTTGTTTGTTGTTTTGATGGGTTATTGGTTTGGGGAATTGATCACATTGTGTGTGGTTTGGTGTTTCATGATTGATGATAGCCTCTTCTCTTCTTTGGGTTTTGTGTTGGACCAAATATTTCTGGGACTTGTTGCAACAGTTTTTGGAACTTGTAAGTATGTAGGTATATTTAAAACAACCACAGGCTTTCATTTACAATTTACAGCAATGGCAAGGAGACGTGAACTCTCAGTAAACAGTTATGCAGTTGAGCAAATGAAATTGGGTAAAGAACATATTTGTGAGTCTAGTTAGCAGACAAGAAAGCAAGCCCATGCAATGCATGGAAAGGAGCAACCTTTTGTTGTTGTTGTTGGTAAACCTTAAAAGCAAGACAAGGAAGATCTTGCTTTGTTCTTCTTTTGTTTCATTTAAGCTTTTGTAATCAACATCATGGCATAGTGAATAAAAGCTTAACTTGACTTCAATTCAAAGTAAAGTTTACTTTTTATCTGTTTATTGTATAGCGATCCCTTATTATGAATTTATTTTATTATATGACTGACTAGGCCAACCACCCATTACAAGATTGGGTCAAGCAATATAGCAACTAAATTTCCATGGACCGTGGCCCAAGTCGCAAGGTGTTGCATTGCTCTGTGGAGGACCATTGGATGCCACGAATGCATTGGGCTTAAAGCCCAGTCCTCACCGTTTGACAGTTGGACCATGATAAAGCCCATCAAGAGACTGGTAAGCAGCAACACAGCGTAACGATTCTGATCTCTATTCCTGTGACGAGTACGGAGCAGTGAGCGATGACGGAGAAAGAATCGATAAAAGCGGCATCGGAGCAGGTTTCTAGAGAGTTCAAAACCCTTATCGACACAGACGATCTCGAAAACCTCAAGGATTCGCAGCACCTCATGTAATTTTCCATCTTCCTCGCTCGATATGTCTTGAGAAATGTGATTGGAATTTATATATTTTTGCTGTTAGATTTTTCTGCTTGAGCTTGTGGATCGCTTTTGTTCTTTTTGTTCTGATCGTTTCATATGTAAACAATTTTGGAAAGAATTATAAGGTTATGTACCGAAACAATCTTAAACATATGTGCAAAATTGATTTAGCAATTTGTAATTTCCGACCAATGATATGCATTTTTATTGTCCACTAACTAGTATATACATGTGAAGCTAGGAGAGTCTTAAACACGGTTCTTTATTCATTTTAAGTTTTGGGAGCTTCCCAGGTACGCTTTAGTGATGTTTTTGATTGATTGGGATCAGTTTGATACCATACAAGTCATGGAACTAAGAGCAAATACAGTGCATGCGGCTCACGGCTCAACCCACGTGGCGAAAATTCGGGCCGCGCGG
>JAYMSV010002833.1:0-10556 GCA_036897745.1 Erodium moschatum
TACTCAAAAAAAAAAAACTACCTGCTTGAGCCACGCCAAGTTATATAATTGGTAAGTTTCAGTCATTTTTTCCTAGAAAAAGTACACCTACATATGTCTTACTAAATTACTAATATAGGCCTAACCAATTAATCTTAATTTAAAACTCATTGGATTAGCTTATCTAAAGTTTTACATTGACCTTTTAATTAAACACATTAGTGAAAACATGTCTGTGGTACCAACGATACGGTTCCCTCACTCAATATAGGGTCCTCAATCTCTTAATTAATTTGTAATATTACTCTCACACCAAATAAAATAGATTTGAGAGATAATCGGATCTTCGTCATGTTTTTAGCTAATTATGTAAGTAAGGTAATTTATTATTTGATATGTTTTTAATATATGATAGATGATTTGTTAATGTTTTAGCTCAATTTGTATAATTTATCTTTATGGTGCTTATGTTATGTGCACGTATCTAAATAGATTTGAGATGTTTTCTCTTCGATTAAATAGAAAATTATAAGATGATTTTTGTAATTGTTTATATATTTTTTCCTTTTATTTATATCATATTCTTCTCTTGCTTCGCTTGAATATTAAGCTTGAGATCCATGAATCCATCAATAAAAAAATTTGGGATTGAGATATATATTGTCTATGTTAGATTTTTAGATTAAATTTCACTTAATTACGAATTCACCTACATTTACGAGCCATGTCTTTGTGGTTTCTATTATAAAAATCTTTTTGTGCCTTTTCTTTTTATTCGATCATCTGTTGTATATTCTACTTTATTGATTTTTTTATTTTAATTTATCCACTATACAAGTTTCGATAACAAGTGATAAACAATTAAGATAAAAATAAAGCATCTCCTAGTAGCCGGCAACAAAATTGGATATTTATGTATATAGACTTTCAACTCGTGCAAAGAAATTATAAAGAAGTTAAACATGTAAATACTAATATTTTCAGTATTAAAGTGTAATGATATAATTTATGGCGTATAATTTTTGTTTACCTAAGTTGTAAAATTATCGAAAATATCAATTTTTTCTAGTTTTATAAAAGACCATGCCTAAAATTTTCGCTTTAGCCCCCCATAATCGTTGGGCCGGCTTGATTTTTGCATATGCATATTTACTTTCATGCTTTTACATAAAGAAGGACTGGACTCTTCCTATCGGGGTAAACCCTGGGGTTTAACCGACATTATTTTTACTATTTTAATTTTAGTTTTCTCGGGACAAGAAAAGTATAAGTGTGGGTGTTGAAGCATATGAATTTTACACTCTTTTTAGAGTGTTTTAGCTCACATTTACTACTCTTTTTATCTCATTCTAATAATATTTACGTCGCGTTTTCCTCCTTTTCGATATTTTGTTTCTTGCCAAGCTTTGGTAGGAATTTGGAAAGAAATGGACCAATAATGGACGAAAATTGAGCAAGAAGTTCTCAGTAACCGGCGGCATATACAATGGATATGAGTATCGGATACGCTGGTACTCGACGAGCCATCCGCCGAGTACGTTCATCGGATATGGTAGTACTCGACCGGCCATACGCCAAATGCATCTGTCGGGTAGCGGCAACAATTGCCCATGATTTGACTTTCCATAATGGTTGAAGCTATTTTCAGCAGCTTAGGCTCTAAATTTCTTGTATAAATACCCCCTTCTAGCTTCGGACTAAGGGAGGAAATTTGTAGAGAGATCTAGAATGTTAAGTTGAGATATGTAATTCGTGGAAAAAGTGTAAGACACCATTTGCTGCAATTCAAGAAGCGGTTCAATATTTGCATATAAGATGTTCGTGTGTAACTAAAAGTCTCGAATCTAGGATCGTAATTAGTAATTGGTGTTCATTCAATGCTTATGTGTCGCATGGTAAAAACACATACAAGCCTAGAGAGTAATGATTTTGACTTACAACGACAACAGATCTTGAGGGTCGGTACATACTTCGTTCCGATCTGGACCTGAAGTGACGTTCATGTGGTTATCACGATATGGGTCTTATAGAGTTGTGCACTCACGGTTGTTCAATATTATGAATGTCACCGTTATGAAGCTATGATCCTAGGTTAGTTTTCCATAAGAATTATAAACTCTCTGCTTTCATTTTCATATATTTAGTTTCTTACTGTTGTACTCCACAATTATCAATCTTAAATACATGGAACCGAGTTGAATAATGAACGAGATAAATAGTTTATGCCTATTTTCTCATTTGAGTACGATAATCAGACTTATAATCCAATTACTACTTGAGACAGTGCACTTGTCGTTCTCCTCATTTCGCGTGTAAAACCGAGGGGCGTCATAATGCTCGGCGGCAAGGAATTTTATGTGGATTGTACGCTATCATAGGTGTTAATGGAGGCTTGGTTAAGGAGCCTGCTTATTCCAGGATCGGACAGCTGGATAGTATGGGATTGATCTTTTTTGAAAGGCCAAAAAAGAGATATGTGTTTCAGGATTGTGGCACAAGAGAAGTGATAATATTTTTATGTTGGGTGATGGTGAGTTGTTATTTAGTACTATGTTCCTATAATTTTTGTAATTAGAGGAATCGTTTTACTTTGACTAATTATCTTTTCCCTACTTTAGAAGTCAAAGACTAATGAAAACATTTGTTCATAGAAAAAAAAATAACACCTACAATATTCAATCAATACACGTATAATTCATTACTTCAATTAAAGTGATGATAAAATAATACCTTGATCGGCACATTAACTTTAAATTTCAAAATTATCCTATAACTAACATGTAATAATTCACCTAATAAAAAACAAAAATTATTTATCATTTCATATAATAATCAATCAATAGTAATCGAAAACTATAAATAGTATCGGAACCAGTAATTATTCGTCTAATATTCAATGATTATAAGTTTTTAAACCTTTAAGAAAAAAAGCTCCTAAGATCTAATTTGAAGTTACGATTCTGATCCACTGGGGTGATGCAAAATTTTATATGTGTCTACCAAGTTGGAAAGTCAATCGTCATTATCAATTTGTGTAAGTCAACCAACAAGGTAACGTAATACTTCTTTTGTGTTTTTTTTATTTGATAAGCAAAGTTTTTGATAAAGGACCTTATTTTCGAAAAGAAAACAAAGGCCAAGGGTGGAACCCTCAGGAAACAAACAGGAGTATACCACAGGCACCTCGAACCAGAAGACTATATCCGTTCAACAGATCAATAAAGGTCTAAAACCAAGTACAGACAAGATCACTAACATCAACGCTCAACCTCAACCAACCCCAACAAGAGAAACAAACTAGACAAATGATCCCAAAAGGAGATATACAAACAATCAAAAACCCTAAAACACAACAAGTGATCTCACAATATTTCTTTTGTGTTGTCTAGGCTCACTTGGGTGACACAATTTATTGGTGGGGAGCCAAGCGACACACGGAAATTATGTGTCACCCAAGACACTTCAATGATGAAGCATTTTGACTATATTACCTTGTTGACCATTAAAGCAACGCCTCTTTGATGTGTCGTCCTAATAATCACCAATACATCACAATAATTAAGTGTTACATCATTCTCATAGGTATTTGGTGCAGTGTTACACAATAACTAAATAAAAATAAATATTTTATGATTATGGTTGAGCAAGAAATCAGGAAGGTGGTTCTCCATCAATATGGATATTTGGATTAATACTACATAGTTTATCAACCAATTATATTTAGAGTTTCACCTTTTAGGTAGAAAATTTTCTCAATTCATTAATAATAGGAATAATTTGGTGAATTATGTGCTTTTCTAAATACTGTTCGGTGAACTATATTTTTTGGCAAAAAACGTCCCTAATTTTTCGTATGCAAATCCATTAATGTCTTTCATTTATTTTTTGCAAGGAGTCAAAAGTAATCCTGCAAAGTTGTATACATAAGGGTTTCAAATTGCAAGACACGTATATATGAAGGTTACACATTACAAAACACGTATAATGTAAAGGACAAGCCTATCATTTCCAAAAACATTGAAGTCATGTAGTGTCAAATGACTAATTTTTGTTAGAGATACGGTTTTACAGACAAAAAACAAATGAAGATACATTTTTATAAAAGAAAAATTATTTTCACTCATTATATTTATAAAATATGTATGTTTTACAATAACTTTTGGCCATTATTCTTAAAAAAAAGGATGGTTGGGAAATTGTGATACAAGATGATGAGGAAAATGATCTGTCATTCTCAAGACATGAGCGTAAACAACACGTCCACCTCCAATACCAAATAAAAACATTGAGCGCGTTGGTTATAGATCCTTATTCCCCGCTAGCTAGGAGACCGTTTCAACTTTGAACCCCAACAACAAGGAACTACTTACTTGTTCTCGTCTCTCTCTTGGAACCAAAAACTCATTCCATCAAAGCTCTAGCTATCACCACCCAGACTCTAATTAATCTCTGCTCCTTGTATCGACCGACATGGATGAAGAGTACGATGTCATTGTTCTCGGCACCGGTCTCAAGGAATGCATTCTTAGCGGCCTTCTCTCTGTTGATCGCCTCAAGGCAAGTTTTACCTTTTTCGTAGTCTGACTTGTACGTGATGACGTGCAGATGTAATGATCTAATGTTTATTAGCTTTGTATTGTGGTGTTTTGGAACAGGTATTGCATATGGACAGAAATGAGTATTATGGAGGAGAATCGAGCTCTCTTAATCTTAACGAGGTTCTTCTTAGTATTCCTCTTCTACATTAGTTGTCCTAAATTTGGCTCCTCTCTCATGCATGTATGCATCTTTCTTTGTCCCATAGATTTGGAAGCGATACAAAGGAAACGACGAAACAGCCCCGGAGGCCTTGGGGTCCAGCAAAGAGTACAACGTTGACATGATACCAAAGGTACTTACTTACATGAACATTTCAAATGTGCATCCTTGTCTTTTTCATGATACCAAAGCTTGTCTTCATTTGTAGTTCATGATGGCCAACGGAATCCTAGTCCGCGTACTTATCCACACGGACGTGACAAAGTACCTAAACTTCAAGGCCGTGGACGGTAGCTTTGTGTTCAACAAAGGGAAGGTTTACAAAGTTCCGGCCACCGACGTTGAAGCGCTGAAATCGCCGTTGATGGGCCTGTTCGAGAAGCGCCGCGCAAGGAAGTTCTTCATATACGTGCAAGACTACGAAGAGAAGGATCCCAAATCTCACGAGGGGATGGACTTGAACACTGTCACGGCTAGAGAGCTCATCTCGTATGTATATATATATACTCATCCCTCCATTTCATTAACATTGTCATGACAAGTTCATTTTTGATGCAGCAAATATGGGCTAGAAGATGATACTATTGAGTTCATCGGACATTCCTTAGCGCTTCAGAATGACGATAGCTACTTGGACCAACCAGCTATAGAGTTTGTGAAGCGGATTAGGGTATTTTAGTTTCAAACAAATATTTCTATATATAAATCCTTAACTATAATTATATATATAACCATTCAAATTGCTCTGTAAAGCTCTATGCCGAGTCACTCGCACGTTTCCAAGGAGGATCGCCTTATATCTATCCTTTGTATGGACTCGCAGAACTGCCTCAGGTACGTACGTGGTGGATGTATACATATATTGTCCTTGGAACAACTCGTTTATAGTGGAAAATAGAAATTTTGTTGACACTTTGTTTGAGTATGTCTTAGAACTGATCATTCACATTTTGTGAATAGGCATTTGCACGTTTGAGTGCAGTTTATGGCGGAACTTACATGCTCAGCAAGCCAGATTGCAAGGTACATAGTACGTTTTGGTTACTTGAACTTTTAGGTGAGTTGGTTCTTTAATAACTTTAATCTTATATCCAACAATAGGTTGAATTTGATGAAAGTGGTAAGGTCTGCGGAGTAACCTCTGACGGCGAAACTGCAAAATGCAAGAAAGTTGTTTGCGATCCCTCTTACCTGTCTGATAAGGTAAACCCTACTTCCTTTTTTGCGTAATTAATTTCAATTCCAAAGCCTCTGTGTTAGGTTGATCGGGCTTTAACACTTCACGACAGGTTGAGAAGGTGGGAAAAGTTGCTCGGGCCATTTGCTTCATGAGTCATCCCATACCTGACACTAACGATTCTCACTCAGCTCAAGTCATTATACCCCAGAAGCAACTTGGTCGGAAATCTGACATGTAAGTGTTATAATATAAAACTATAATAGAGTTTTTGACTATCAGCATGAACTTTTACTTTAGTTGATAATTTTGTTCCGTAAACTCAACAGGTACCTCTTCTGCTGTTCTGATGCGCATAATGTATCTCCGCAAGGGAAATACATAGCTTTCATCACGACGGAAGCAGAAACGGATGACCCCAAGACAGAGCTGGAGCCTGGCATAAAGTTACTCGGCGAAGTGGATGAAATATTCTTCGATACCTACGAAAGATTTATTCCAAACAATAACCACGAAGAGGATAACTGCTTTATATCCAAAGTATGTTTTTATTATGTGATCAAGTAAGTGTTTTAATTCTCTTTTTATTGATAAAAGCATCATTCTTTTTGTCGCAGAGCTATGATGCCACGACACATTTTGAGAGCACAATGAAGGATGTTCTGGCCATGTACAGTAAGATCACCGGAAAGGTAAAAATAAAATAATAACACGTGATTTTTCAACTTAAACGATGTGTTGTCATTATTTTTATTTTTCTTTTTATGTGTGGGTGTTACAGGAGCTGGACTTGTCTGTGGACCTAAGTGCTGCTAGTGCCTCTACTGCTGAAGAATGAATGAACACTACACCTAGACTTCTGCAAATGTCTTCTCCTCTGTTTTTCTTTTAATGGTTATTATTATTATTGTTACTGTCTTCCATTTATCTGACTTCTTATGTTTCAATAGGTCAGTCATCCAAGAATTCAATTTTCACATATTTTTAATAACATGTAGTTGGAGAATTAATAATACTTTATCAATGTTATGGCTTCTTTTCATAATTGGATGAAAAATTCTTATCGATCCTAATAATATGCTTATCATCACTTTGGTTTGCGCTGGCAAAAATATTATTTGAAAGTCATCTTTAAGAATATGTGGTGCATTGTATATGACATTGATCAGCATCAACGTAAAACTTAACACTCGAGTAGTCAACATCAATTAACACCATCACTGCATGACTTGGCATCGAGTTTAGCATCAAGGTTAGCACCGACGCTGAATTCGGCTGCTAGGATAGTAGCTGGAGCTAGCGACGTTGAACGTCGTCACGGTTACAAGATGAGATGCATGGACCATACAAATCCATGATACAAGCAATGAAGGATTGAGCGAGGGCAAGGTTATCAGGGGAAGGGCAACATAGGTACTGGACTCGAGGTCGTGAAGAAGGAGAAGAACAATTGATGCGTAATTATTTTGTAAAACGTTCAATCTACGGATGTTAAAGTTAATCTCTAACACTACAACATCGT
Organism: Erodium moschatum; assembly: GCA_036897745.1. NCBI lineage: Eukaryota > Viridiplantae > Streptophyta > Magnoliopsida > Geraniales > Geraniaceae > Erodium > Erodium moschatum. The sequence continues at coordinate 7,437 of JAYMSV010002833.1, forward strand.
CTACTACAGCTCATACAACCTTTTCAATTGGACTCTCCTTCTCTATAGTTGATATATAGCATAACATACATTAGAACTATTACTCATTTTCACTCTCAACCTATATGTATATGTATATGTATATATATGGATGTGTAACATTTTTCAATATATACAAGAACTATACAACAACAGAAACAGGAACGCTACGCCAGTTCTAGATGAGGCGGTTCTTTTTCGAGTGCGTCATGATGACAGTTCTATTCCAGGATGACTACTTCCGTCAAAAGACATTGTCGAGGATCCTTAGGTTTCAACCCATATCAGAAATGTACGACATCACTTAGGATGTTGGCTTACGGTTGTCCCGTTAATGCGTTGGATGAGTCAATGTGGATGAGTGCATCCAACATCTTGGAGTGTGTCAAACTATTTTATCGTGTTGTCATCACCGCATTCGTTAAAGTGTATATGAGGCGACCAAATGCGGCTGACATGGCGCGATTACTACTAATTGGCGAGATGGGCGACTTCTCGTGCACATGCATTAGAATTGGAAGAATTTTCTGGTGACATGGAAAGGACAATTCACATTGGGCGGTTACACACGATCATCTATCATGCTCGAGTAATTGCGTCATGCAATTTATGAATATGGCTTCCTTCTTCTGTACGATCGACCCCCACATGGAGTACGTAGTCAACGGTACAATTTACTACCAACCTTACTTTTAGTTGTCCTAATTTATCCTACATGGAGTAGGTTTTTGAAAACCATACCTAGCATCCTAACGGCTAAGCATAAGTTGTTCGCACGAAACCAAGGTGCAAAGAAGGATTTGGAGCAAACCTTCAAAGTTCTTCAAGCCCGTGGGCACAATATTACACGACCTTCTCGAGTCTGGCACGTAAAAACTATGAATGCTATCATGCAATTTTGCATCATTCTCCACAACATGATCATTGTGGACAAAGGAGAAAAGTACAGTGGGGCTGAAGATTTCGTTACTGAGGCTGATGTTCAGATGACGTCATGGACACCCCCACTAAAATGAATTGTAATCCGATCAAAATTTGGTGACCTCCTTAATGTCCAACTACATATGTGGCTGAAAAGCAATCTTGATGAGAACATTGGGGAGTACTTTAACGCAAGACCAGTTGTTTACCGTGATGATGTGTTTTACTTGTTTTTTTTTCGAGAGTGTTTGTGTGTTTGCGGATGTGTGTTTTTTTTATGTTGTATTTTGCAATCTACCGGTATATGAATTTTGTTGCAATGAAATAGGGTATGTATTTTTGTTGTTCAAGTTTGATGGGCACACCTGATGAAAGAGACTATTCCTTCTCAAGGAATTTATTCTCTTTCACCTTTTATATAAAAGTATCTAGTCCTTCATTTTTTTTTCTTCTTGTTCCTCATGTGCTTCTTTCTTCTTGTTCCTCGTTATAAACAATGGGTGGAAGTGAATAGTAACCATCTTACTTCAACTCTTTCGGTGCCAAGACAGTTGGTACCTATGGGGGATCCCAACTACACCTCCTTCATCACCATACGACCTTGAGCAAGCTCTACATTCACATACAATATAAGAAGATGATGAAGAGCCATTGGTTGAAGAAGAGGAGCCATTGGAAGAAGATGCACATTCGGTATGTAAAGATGGATTTTTCACGTTCCACTATGATACTCGTCAAAGGGAATGCCCGATAGCAAGTATAAATGGTTGCTGGAAGTAGGTTTGATACTCCTATTCTTGGTTAAGTGTACCCCGAGGAGGAAATGTCTGACCTTGCACGGTCCCAACCATCTGACCAAGAAAATGATCAAAAAATTTCGTCTTATAAAGCATGCGTTTTTTAAGGTGTTGTGAGGGAAATGATGATACATTTGACTAGGGTAGGTAGTTTCAGTAATTTTCGTTCCTATCAGCTAGACAACTAAATTTTCAAGTATGTGTTGGTCTTTGTATTAGTACATTCTCTGTTTCAGATGTGATATGTAGTTTAAATTAATTTTCAATATTTCTTATTTCCAATTCATTAATTATGTTATTTTAATTTTTTGAAAAAAAAATATTATGGATATATCATCAGGTATTTACCATATTGAATAAAAATACAAATTCTGAAAAATTAACAGAACTAATAGACTTGGTGATGAGTGGGGAGGACTATAGGTCAAATTCGTCTTTTATGTGCATCAGGACATGTCCATCAAGCAATATAGAAAATGGTTAAGTACTGGTAGATCCCACAGGGAGTAGAGGTAACATTAGTATATTCGCTAAAACTAGGGGACATGGGCTATCAGTTTCATATCCCTGAAAGGGGAAACAAATGGTGAAAATGTAAAAGTTTTATTTAAATGTAGAAAGTAATGAAATCTATACACAATACCACCTAACAAACATAACTATTGATTCACGCAAAAAGTCGGTCACGAGTACGTAAAGATGGCATCCAATGAACGTGTGACATGTTTAACGATGGGTAAAGTCAATATATGATTTCATTATGGTCTTAGAACACTTAAGTGTTGGGGTTTTGTGCCCTAGGACAAATCCACATTGACATGTTACAAACGTCTTTATGAGTTAATAAATAAGTTGGCAAACATTTTATTATATTATCATTAAGTTGTAACGTTAGTAAAACTGTGAATGAATTACTTTTATGAGGTATTAGGGAACATTTCCCTAATAGTAGAACATTCGTAAGGCAAAAGATTTAATCCATTCATTCGCCCCTAGACTAATCCTATAGTTAGATCTAGTGTGACTTTTGACGAGATGATCACGTTTTATTGATCATGCATATAGAGATATGAGTTAAAGTCACGAATGCCAAAAAGTTTGACATTTGGATGACCCACCTTGAGTTTACTTCATAGAACTGGGACATGCATACCTCTCAACTACATGCGTAGTCCTTAGTCATACGATCATGACATCACCATGGGATCTACATGATGTGGATTCATGTTTTGACTTAACCAAACGGTTATCCTAAACAGATAGTTATAAAGGTTAAGCTCGGACATGGATAGAGACATGTGAGACATATATGTGATGGTCATAGGGACTTGTCACTTGTGGTTATACAAGTTCGATGTCATTAAAACGGCCGCTCTTGATAAGT
>JAYMSV010002834.1:0-10556 GCA_036897745.1 Erodium moschatum
CCGATGGAAAGCCTCCCTCCGATGATGGTCTCATTTCTCTTAAAGGAGGTTTTGATGACATCTCCATGAATATATAGGAAGCTAGGGTGGTTGTGGTCCCACGGGATCCGATGTCCGAGCGACTCGAGGCCCAGATGGCTTTTGGCTTGACAGACCGCCTATTCACCTCATAGAATTATAACCGCCCGACAATGGGAGGCCTAATGATGAAGGTCTGGGATCATGAGGGCCTCGTCAGAGATATGGTCTAAGGGATATCCGACTTATTCTTCACATCGCAAGAAGGGAAGGATCGGGTCCGCTGTGGTGAACCTTGGTCTTTCAAATGCGCACCCTCATCTTGGAGGACATCCTCCGGCACGTTATCTCGACGACCTTCCCATTCTCTCGTATGCATATCTGGGCAAAGGTGTTCGACATCCCCCTCAGATGGCCTCACCGCCACAACATGAGTCACGGTTAGGGAGTCCCTTAGAGGCTTTGTGGATGTCCAGACTGATGACTTGGGCATAACCTGGGGAGGCACCCTCCGGGTACGATTTTAGAAGGATTTGGCTAGCCCGATGCGCTGTGCCATTCTCTTACAACTATCAGGGCACATGGCCCTGATTCAGGATCGATTGCAATATGAGTGTCTCCAGTGCTTCTGCTCCACATGCGATTGCATAGGGCATATTGATGTGGACTACCCTGGGGAACGAGGATGGACAACTCATTGGGCCCCAGGTTTACCCATCATTGATAGTTGCAGAATCCTCAAATCTGAGCAAGGGAGTGCGGAGGAACTGATCAGACCCTATTCGGCCCCAGGGCCTCCTCCCTAGCCCGAAACAACTAGATTGCCCTCCAGGGTTTTGACCGTTGCATCTCAGCTATAAGAGATTGACATAGGATCTCCCGCCTAATGACCTAACGTGCCTCTCCTGCTTGGCCCGCCACTCCTAGGGTCGAGAGGAGTATTGACACCTAAGGACGGGGTAACACATGATCTCCTGCATAACTAGGAGGTGTTCCAATTCACATTCAGGGACCAGCAGGGCTCCCAGAGGGGGTTGTGGGGAAACAAGGCAACATCAAGGCTCGCCCCCCATACACGACTCTTGTTGTGCTCTTCTCAATCATGAAGAAAAGGCACTAGACAACCTTCCCCACTCGGCAGTGAAGGAGTGTCCCGAGGGGCAGGATGCGAGATCTGCAAAGTAACCTCACCAGGGTCAGGGGACCTACAGGGTGCTGCAGAGGAGGCACACCCCGTCCAAACAGGATCTGACACAACTTGATCCTAAGCCTTCTCCTTTTCCTGGGGACCTCCTCGGCTACCTGACACCATCCTTACCTCTTCCAAGAGTCTCTACCGAGGGACCAACGTCGTTCGTTAGGCAAAGTAGGTCCCCCCTGAGTCGATGCATGAAAAGTGCAAGTAATGATACAAACGCACCTCCATGGGAATAGGGATCACCCCTTAAATTCGAAACTATGCCTCACATTTCATTTTTGTTTTCTATCTGTTACCACTTACTCTTATCTAATAACATTCCGGGTAGCTCAAAAAGAAAAACAAAACAAATGGTTCAAAAAACAAATAAACAAATGAATTCATGTAGAAATGGGCCGATTCAATAGCCCAATGGGTTGCATGGTAGTGACCTATTGGGCCGTGATAGTGTGGGCAAAACGACCGTCGTACCCCAAACTCTAGTATGACGATAGTTGAGTTTCTTGTCAGTATAAAATCATTGGGTCGAGATCTGTCTCTAGTCGCTACCAGTTCAAAAACGACTCCTCTCTCAATTCACACCCACGTTCAGCGTTGCAAGCAAGCAGAAGCAGCTCCGAATAGAAACAATGGCGGAGCCGAAAACCAAATACGATCGCCAACTCAGGTCCTCCTCCTCTCCGTCTTCTTCAATTTCTCGTATTCCTCTCCACTGATAGCTCTGCGTCTTTAGCCTTCCAGTTTCCCTATTTGCCCTAACTCTCTTCTCTACTCGACACTGTCATAAACAATTTTCCTAAATTTTAATCATATCTATTTTTTGTTGCTCCCTGTTTGTTTCCTACAAAAATAATTCGGTTGAAAAATTTGTAGTTGATAACATAGAATGAAATGCTAATCTGTTCAGCATAGTACCTTTTAGCATTACTGTTTAGTACGGTGTTATCGGTTGCTCGAATTGCTGAATATCGTTTAGCTATGTTGCTATAGTCAGTAGAAAGGTATTTAAACTATCTAGTGTGTCAATTGAGCTTAAGTCAGTATTATAGGATGTATTTGTTTATGTTTGTTTATGTTGTTACTGTGTCATCGTGATGAATGAGATTATACGGTAATGTTATGGCGGCATGAAGTGAAGTTGATAAGAAATTTGTTTTGAGTTTCTATTTGAAATTGTTTTCTTGGGGATCTTATGACTGATGATTGCATTCTCAGTTAGGGAAGTGGTACAGTAGTGGCATGAGTGTGCCCTTTTGATGTAGGTTGAAAGGAAATGTAAAAAAAGTGCAAGCAAAAGCTTTCTACTGTTCTTTAATTTCCGATCATACTTATTTTCACCCAAATCTTCCAAAATCTAAACTAAGTATTACCTTGTATTTGGTTTTTGGATTATCTTAGAGATATACAAAAGTAGGGTGGAAAGTGTAGTTATGCTATTTGACCTGGCTTCCTTCGTTCCCTTCAACTTTGGAAGCTCCAATCTAATCAAAGCCTTTGTAAAATATGCTACAGAAATTATTTGTTGTTTTGCTTTGAAATTATATAATCAAATTTGGTGTGGATAGGATGATTGTTGTAGCTATAGATACATTCAGAACTGGCTGCATGTATTTTTAAGATATTGGTAGACCATCTCTACTTTTATGCATGTAGCTATCTAGTTTGCAGATTATCGATCTTCCATATGATTTGAAAGTTTTTTACTGGTTCTAGCAATTCATTATTTGGACTTGAATCAATGTTAACTGCGCACTTTTCGTTAGTGTTTATTGTGAATATTTGTCTTCGTGTATAATACACTTTCTGTAATGAAATTGCAGAATATGGGGTGAACAAGGACAGGCAGCCCTTGAGAAAGCCAGTATATGCTTACTTAACTGTGGCCCTACCGGTTCTGAAACACTAAAGAATCTTGTTCTTGGTGGGGTTGGAAGCATCACAGTTATCGATGGATCCAAAGTTGACGTGGGTGACCTTGGAAATAATTTTATGGGTACGTTTTTCTTTTGTTGCATTATACTTTATACTGTGTTCTCTCTTCTTAATTCCTTCTCATATGTGTAGTGGATGAATCAAGTGTTGGGCAATCAAAGGCAAAATGTGTGTGTGGATTTCTTCAGGAGCTTAATGATGCTGTTAAGGCTAAGTTTATAGAGGAATATCCAGAGGCACTAATTGAGAAAAATCCTTTGTTCTTTTCTCAGTTCACCTTGGTGATAGCCACCCAGGTAAAATTACTATGTGAATTTTGATATGCTTCTCTTTAAAATAACTTTTCCTTGGGGCATATAGATGGAAATTTCAGTTTCCCACTACTAAATTAGTTGCCTTTGGTCAATGATTTTTTTTCTCCTCTCACACTATTTAGTGCATCATGTTTTATTTGCTCTCTTCCCTTTGTTATCTGATATTATGATTGCTGATATTCTGGTGTGGGTTTTTGAAAAAACATAGTTTCATCTTATTTCTGCTCATTTACAAGCCATTTTTCTTTCAGTTGGTGGAGGACTCTATGGTGAAGCTTGACAAAATCTGCAGGGAGGCTAATGTGATGTTGATTTTTGCCCGTTCCTATGGCCTTACCGGGCTTGTTCGGATCAGCGTGAAGGTAAAATAGTCTTCGACTAATGGTTGGAACATTGACAGTATCGTCTTAGAAGGGTTATAAAATTTTATATAATTGAACTGTAAGTAGTACTGGGTTTCTCTATGGATCTTCCCCAGCAATTGAAAGAACATACTGATGTTGCTGATCACTTGATATGAAGGTCTCTTCTTGTAAGGATGAAGTGTATGTTTGCTGGTCATAACTGTTAAGATAAGAAAAGCAAAGGAATAAAACCAGTAGAGACTAGAGACTACGACCCACAATCATATTTAGAAGTCTTGCATTTAACAATGTCACACCTTCTAAATTCACCTTTTATTGTTATCAACAGGAACACACTGTTATTGAGTCAAAGCCTGATCATTTTCTGGATGACCTTCGTTTAAATAACCCATGGCCTGAGTTGAAGAGGTATAGACGTTTATTTTTCTGTCAACTTTCTATTCTTTGAAGATACTGATTATACATCAACCCACAATAGATTTGCAGAAAGCATTGATCTAGATGTATCAGATCCGGTTGTCCATAAGCACACACCATATGTTGTCATTCTTGTAAAGATAGCTGATGAATGGGCCAAAAACCATGGAGGCAGACTTCCATCAACAAGGGAAGAGAAAAAGGAGTTCAAGGTTTACATGTTTGCTTGATGCCTTTCACATTAGAATGATTTTTTTTTAATTATAAATGACCTTCCTATACTTCATAATAAAGTGATTATATTGGGTGTTAAATGTTTTAGGAGCTTCTCAAAGCCAAAATGCATACTTTAGATGAAGACAACTATAAGGAAGCCATGGATGCTTCCTTCAAAGTGTTTGCTCCTCGTGGAATTAGTAAGTTATGCTCACCGTACTTTATGCAAGATAAAACCGCTGTATTAGCCTGTTGCATCTTGCAATAGGTCGGGATAGGTTATGTGTTCATCGTGCATGCTATATACTTTTCTTCTGATTAGTTTCTATGATATTGTTGATGGTTGGGAAGTATACGGGAAATTTGGTCTAAATGACGGTTACCAAGGGGTTGCATGTGCCAGATAAACTACTATCTCCCAGCTTTTTTTGTTTGGATGAGTCTGGCATTCCTTTTTATATCCTCTGTTTAAAAATGCCTACTCTTTTGCCCTTGTAATAAAATTGTTTTGGCAAGTATAGTACGGACTATAGAAAGGCCCTTTTGTTTCTCCTTTCATATTTGGTCCTTTGCTCTGTGTGTGGGAGTGAGGGAGGTCGTAATAGAAGCAAAAACTATTATTTCTTTAACTATTATTTTCTATAATTCAATGGAAAGAGGCTGGGTTCATTCTTCAATTTGTTACACAGGTTCAGATCTACAAAAGGTAATTAATGACAGTTGTGCTGATGTGGACTCTACTTCATCAGATTTTTGGGTGATGGTGGCGGCTTTGAAGGTTGGTTACTATGTAGTAAACATGCATCTACTGTATCCATAATCAATTTGATGATTTGCGATTGCCACTAAGACTGTTTTGTTTGGTTATGGGAATCACCATCTCTTTTGTGTGTAAATGAGGGGAGATTCCAAGTGTTTGTGATCCTTATGTCCATTTCCTTTCCTACACATCACCTTATTTTCATTCCCATTTTCTAAAGGGGAAACAACTTATGCCTTTGAGATGGGTGGGGACTGGGGAATAGGAATCAAAATGAAGCTAAATTACACACAAATTAAGGTGATTTCGATTTCCGAACCCGTATTCAAACACAGTTAAATTTCCTCAATTTAATGTTAATGTGGTTTAACTTATGGTCTTTGGAGAGGTTCATAAATTTATTTCTTAGTCTGAAACCAATGTGATGATTCATTCTATGGGCTGCTGGGAATGGTTTCTCCACAATTAAATTCCCATTTGACTAAATCTGCAGGGATTGGCCAAGTGACCTTCCACTTTGATTTAAGTGCCTCATAAGTCATAAAGCAATAATCTTACTTTATGTATATTGCTTTTTATAAGAATTCTATGCCTGCCATACTATATGTCCAAGACTTTGTTGTGTTGATTTATCAGACTTTTTCCCCTTTACTTCGGCTAATATAATCTGAACAGAACTTCTGTTTTTTTTTCTTCACAAACCTGTGTCAGTGAGCCAAAAGTCTTTAATTCCAAGTATTAATATTTTTCCAGCATTGCATAGCATCTATCAATCTTATGCGCATTTGATGGATATCAAAGCATTCACAATAATATTTACATGTTTTGGTTTGAGGTCCTAATCCATCCTTGGAAAATTTCATATCAGAGTACTTTTTCCAGTTACATACTTCCCATGCAAGTTGCATAGCATAACCTTGATCACAATGCAGGAATTCATTTCAAATGAAGGCGGTGGAGAGGCACCCCTTGAGGGATCAATGCCAGATATGACTTCTTCAACTGAGTTAGTGGCAATATTCTCTTTCCTTTATACCCCCAATCCCCCCCCCTTTTTTTTTTTTTTTTTAAAGTTGACAAGTATATGATTGAAATGAAATCGATATGACCTCTATTGCAGGGTTTACGTAAATCTGCAGAAACTTTTTCAAGCAAAAGCTGAGGCAGATTTTCTTCTGATTGAGCAGCGAGTGAAGAGTATACTAAAGAAGATTGGTAGAGATACAGATAGTATTTCAAGGTCAACCTTGAAAAGCTTCTGTAAAAATGCTAGAAAACTAAAAGTAAGTGTGCAGAAATTACACCTGAAATGCATTCCAGTATATGATTTGCTAATAAGACTAATCATTTATGAAAGGAGCTGACCATATGTTAGACGGTTTCTCTCTTTCTTTCCCCCTCTCACATCAATATGCAGCACTCAGCAAATTCTAATCTGTATTTATAGGTTTGTAGGTTCCGCCTCATTGAGGATGAATTTAGTTCTCCAGCCCTGCCAGAGTTACAAAAGTATTTAACAGATGAGGATTACAGGTGCATCTTGGTCATTGCTTATGCTTTCTCATATAGTTTTTCTTAAATGAGCCATCACATGAAATATTTGTCAGGCATAATGATTCGCTTACTAGGTTATTGATTACGTTTGGCCGCATGCATGGTCTTTACCACTAGTAGAGGAGACCTGATACTAGTAAACTATAAATGTAACATGTCACACTCAAGGAGATACGATTATGCAGCCAATTAATATGTATGTTCCTTCCAAGTGGTTTAACAATAATGATTTTCTGTTCATATTCTTGGCAGTGTTGCTATGGGATTCTACATTTTGCTTAGAGCAGCTGATCGCTTTGCTGCTAATTACAACACTTTCCCTGGGCAATTTGATGGGTAAGCTGCACCCCCAACCCACTTTTTTTATAAACTGTTTTGTTAAACAAGCCATGTTCTTAACTCTATGGTGAATGTGCAGCTGTGAGATGGATGACGATATATCCCGCTTGAAGACTACAGCTGTTGGCCTACTTAGTGACTTGGGTTGCAACGGCTCAACTTTGACAGATGACCTTATCAATGAGATGTGTCGGTTTGGTGCTGCAGAGCTCCATGCAGTTGCTGCTCTAATAGGAGGAATTGCTTCTCAAGAAGTGATTAAGGTTCCATTTTCTTTCTCCGTGTCTCTTTTCTATATTATCTATCTTTCTTTCAATCCACTGAGGGATGTGTATCCATCCTCTATAATTTTCTTCTGCAATTTACACCCTAGAATTATTAATGTTATTACAAATTATAAAATACATGATTATATTTATGTTGTGTCTACAGCTCATCACGAAACAATTTGTTCCTATGAGTGGCACTTACATTTTCAACGGCATCGATCACAAGTCCCAATTGTTGGTGCTGTAGTAGGGGCTTTACAGGAAACTCTTCGGTATGATCTTTGTCCAGATTAGCAGTTCTTTTCCGAAACGATATAATGAAGTGAAGGTGATCAACTTGTAGGCTCATCTTGTTCACAAGGGATCTTGCTTGAATATTATTTTGGGATAGAGCTTGTTTACAGCAGATTGTACTTGGAAGGCTAATTGATGTTCTTGTCTCGGGACAGCTAGAAAACTCGATACCTGTTGGAGGGTACACATTTTGTAAGTATAATTGCAGAGCCATATAGAGCCTTCCAAAGATGTGTATGAAGTTTGTTTTTATATATTTTCTTGAATGCATTCTACTTTAGTGGGACTAATTTTAATCTTTCTTCCCAACTTTCCCATTTGAGTTTAAGAAGTTAGATGTTACAAGGAAATGCATCTAAAATCAGTAGGTACATCTACAAAGCCATATGATTGATCTACCATTCTGTACTCAACTGTTCTATACTTGAGAGATCATCACTGCTCTCATAAAGTGTTTGCTTGTTGCCGTAAATTTTTAGTTACAATCAACACAATCAAGTGGAGGAACAGAAGTCGAATGTGCACGAGGAAAATACAGACACGATCAACTTGCAATAGCCATTGCAAGTGCAGAGGCTTGTGGTTGATGATGTGCTTCTCCTCACTCATTGAATGCTTGGAACTCTGCCAAGCATGGAGGGGTGAGACATGGGTTCCAATATTAGGCACACTTATGAAAAGCCCATTAGGAGGCTTTTTCCTTATCCCATGGACATTCATTTAATGGAATGGCATGGCAAATATATGAGGAAATTTGATTCTTCAACGTTATCTTAGGCGTAGAAATATAAACATAAATACAAACCCCACCTTCCATATTCTCATGAAATGGTTACATCCATCGTTTATTTGAAAGAATATGACATTTAAGTGTTATTTTCATTCATTTAATTTGATTTATATAACTTCCGTATACACTCTTAATATATACTTGTCATATATAGTTTTTATTTGTGTGGATATTTTTAGTTTGGAACACATGCGCGAATTCAGAGAATACCCCGAAACACATAGTTTCGAGGGCTACTTATAAACTACTTATACTATATTTGACAAATTCACAAAGGGTTGCAACGTCTCAAATCGAATTTATTTCATGATCCATCATTTCATATATAGGGGACAAGTGAACCAGCTGGGGTAGGGGGTTTAACATTTATTTTAATGCATCTTAGGGTTTTTTGAAGGTAAATATTATATCGTCACTCTCCATAGCTAAAATTCACATTCAACAAACAAAACTCAAGCATTTAACAGCTAAAATTCAGGCCTTTAAGTAATTAAATTTTGGTTAGAATTTAGTTTTTAATTTGCTCTTTTTCTCTTTTGTTGGGGTAAAGTTGAACAAAATTTAAACCTAATCTGTATTATTTTTCTCTTCAACGAGTTTAAGTAAAGAAATGGGGCCAATGTGCAATCATGTCCTTATCATGCGATACCACATGCTCCACCAAATATACAATGAAGGAACTGTACATGAAGAAAAGCCCCATGATTGTTGGTGAAGAATGGTAGATACATCAAACTCCATTTACAATGGTTTTCATGATGACTTCTAAAGGTTGAGCCATTGGAAAGATGGTGATGGGTTCTATCTTTAGTCGTACGATTATTACCACACTAACCTTGTAGTTAGAACTTGTTTCAAATAGGGGAATATAGAACTATTGTTCCTATCATCAAAATAATGGAAAACTACAAAAAACGATCGTGTAATTAAGAGTTATAGGTTCAGGACTAGACTTCAGGTCATCTCCTTGAGGTCGAAATCAAATACTCTTTTCTTGTATGTTTGTCTGTCATTGCTGTTTCTGTCACACCAATTCAGACTAAAGACGATGTTTATGTCGCTCCCATTGGGGTTGATGACCCCGCTACGAGTTCAGCGATTCGAGATGGTTCACGGGTTTCATCGGATGCCAAGGCCTAGAGGTGGGCCGATGGGGTCTTGGACGTCAGTGACTTGGAGATTGGTGATGTGGACTCGACCCTTTGTTTGGACCGAGCCTTTATCTCTTCTCCCACCTCTCCGAAACAATCATTTGGATCGGTTCTGCCGCTCCAGGTTGACTTTTTTTACATCAAATATTAATGGCACGATCTCTTTTTACAATTTACCCTTACAAAATTTATTTGCTTAAAATTTTAATGCAACTATTATAATTCAAGTCATCAATTATCAATACACTCGGAAATAGAAGAAAAATGAGTATATATATATATATAATGGTTGAGACAATTGACAAAGCAGCTGCACCAAATCCACCAAAGAGGCAGTGGCAGGCTTTAGCCAGTGAGAGCAAGTGTCGTTCTCAAGCGACCGAGGAACTCCCTTTCACAAGCAACGCATCTCCGTTTCTATTTTCAAAATAATTATTTCCTTGGAAGAATTACGTACAAAATCTATTATTTTTTTTTCCTTTTTCCACATGATGTGTTTCATGTCTCCTACGCTATCAATTTCATTCCTATGAAAAAATATATCTTATTTTTAAACAGATTTATCAAATTAAATATCTTGATTTTATTTAGTCTAAAAAAGTTATGTGTTTCAGAGTTGTCACATTCAACAATTTTGTCTTCTATCCTCATCATTATTTGGAGAAATCCCTCCTACATGATTCTTTTTTGGATTAACTATCACTATCTGGAACCAAACAGATTAGTGGTTTTTATTAACATTTGTCTGTGACACACTGATTTTGTTGGAGCATGAGTAAATTAAATTACCATCACTGCATGAGAAAGTGAACTACAAATTACATTATCTTTCTCTATTATAGCACGTATGACGGGTCGTCCTGGATCGAGTCCCACGTCCCGTCCCGTGTTTTTACGCTACTCGGGATGCGGGGCCTTGTGTTGTGAGACCATTTTTTT
>JAYMSV010002835.1:0-10555 GCA_036897745.1 Erodium moschatum
AAATGTAAATGGATTTTGTTTTTAGGTCACTTATCAATGTGATCTCTTCTTGGATAAGAACAAAGATTATGTGGTTGCGGAGCATCAGGCACTCCTAAACGCTTCAAAGTGCCCATTCGTTTCAAACTTATTTCCCCGTGTAGCAGAAGAATCTGCCAAATCATCGAAATTCCAATCTATTGGTTCTCGGTGTAAGGTCTGTTTGGTTTTGCTTATTCCTATATGTTGGGCTACCTAGTTTTACTTAATTTAAATTGCCGGTTATTTTTTTTTTCTCATTTTTATTATTTCTCTACTTTGTACAGCAACAACTGACAACTCTGCTTGAAACGCTAAATGCCACTGAGCCTCACTATATTCGTTGTGTAAAGCCAAATAATCTTCTGAAGCCATGTATATTTGAGAACTTTAATGTCTTACAGCAACTTCGGTGTGGTGTAAGTTTTCAGTGTTGGGCCATTTCACTTATTTACTTTCGTATTTACTGCACTTAAAATTCCTTTCAAATCTATTCCAGGGAGTACTGGAAGCAATTAGAATCAGCTGTGCTGGATTCCCCACACGAAAGACATTTGTTGAATTTCTTAGCCGTTTTAAAGTCCTGTCACCTACTGCTCTGGATGGGAGGTATTTGCAACATGTTATTTTTATTTCCATTTATCATTATTATAACCTGCGTTTTAGCCCTTTGAAGTATGAGTCCTATTAGCTATTAATGTTGTGCGTTGACATCAGCAATGACATCACTGCTTGCAAGAAGATTCTGGAGAAGGCTAATCTCACTGGCCATCAGGTGTATTTCAATATTCTGTTTTGTTCATTTACTTGTACTATTTTATCTCTGCTGTAAGTCTATGATAATTTATGCAGACTTACCCATCCATATATGTTCCAGATAGGTAAGTCGAAAGTATTTCTTAGGGCGGGTCAGATGGCAGAACTCGATGCTCGTCGAACTGAGGTTTTAGGAGTATCAGCCGCCAAAGTTCAGAAAAGAGTTCGGACATTTTTTTGCCGCAAATACTATACCATGTTGCAGCACTCTGCCATACAAATTCAATCCTTCAGTAGAGGTATTCACAAACCTTTTATTTATCCATTCTGTGCCTTGTCACATGGTTTTGGATAATTTCTTTTATTGGTATGATGATGATTTCAGGGAAAAATGCTCGTGTTCGGTATGAAATCATGAGAAGGGAAGCTGCTAGCATAAAGATACAGAAATACTTGCGGAGGCATGTAGCTAGGAAAGCTTACAAGAGCTTGCACTCTTCAGCTATTTGTATCCAAACATGTACACGTGTGATGGCTGCTTGTAAAGTGCTCATGTTCAAGAAGGAGACAAAAGCAGCCATACTTGTCCAGGTAAAAACTACATATAACAAAGGAAGAATGTGTGAAACTTCTCCACCAATATATATATCCCTCTTTTTGTATGGTTTCATTTCATCTAATTCTTTTTTGTCCACATAAACAGCGTCATTCCCGAGGATTTGTAGCTTACCTTAATTTGCTGAGGCTGAAAAAATCTGCGGTTGCCAGTCAATGTGCCTGGAGACGCGTACAGGCGTGTAGAGAATTAAGGAAGCTCAAAGTGGTGCTGCACTGCATACTTTACTTTTATTTGTCAGCGTGATTTAAGCTTAAAATACTGTTTGGTATGAAAAGCTTACTGAGCTTCAGCGCTCTTATTTGTTATTGTGTTTCTGTAGGCTGCTAGGGAAGCAGGTGCTCTCCAAGCTGCCAAAATACAGCTGGAAAAGGAGGTTGACGAATTGACCTACAGTCTAGCGCAGGAGAAACGGTTAAGGGTAAAATACAGATAATAATTCTACGAGTTATGTATCTATTTGATATTCGTTGTTCCTCATTTATTCATCTATGAATGCAGGCTGATGCTGAAAAAGCCAAACTACACGAACAAGCAGAATTGCAGTCTGCTTTGAAGGAGACAAAAGACCTGCTCATCAAGGAGCAAGAGGCTTTAAAGAATGAAGCACATAAAATTGCAGAATTGCAGTCTGCTTTCCAGGAGATGCAAGCTCAGTTTCAAGAAACAAAAGACTTGCTTATCAAGGAACAAGAGGCTTCAAAGAAAGAAGCAAATGAACGTGCAGAATTGCAGTCTTCTCTCCAGGAGTTTCAACACAAGTTTGAAGAAACAAAAGGGCTGCTTAACAAGGAACAGGAGGCTTTAAAGCTAGAAGAAAGTGCACGCGCAGATTTGCAATCTACCTTCGAGGAGATGCTACTTCAGTTTGAAGAAACAAAAGACCTGCTTATCAAGGAACAGGAGGCTTCAAAGAAAGAAGCACATGAACGTGCAGAATTGCAATCTTCCGTTGAAGCAACAAAAGACTTGCTTATTCAGGAACAGGAGGCTTCAAAGAAAGGTGGAGAATTGCAGTCGACCTTCCAGGAGATGCAAGTTCAGTTTGAAGAAACGAAGGACCTACTTTTGAAGGAACAAGAGGCTTCAAAGAAAGAAGCAAGTGAACGTGCAGAATTGCAGTCGGCCTTCCAGCAGATGCAAGTTCAGTTTGAAGAAACAAAGGACCTGCTTATCAAGGAACAAGAGGCTTCAAAGAAAGAAGCACACGAACGTGCAGAATTGCAATCTTCCTTTGAAGAAACAAAAGACTTGCTTATTAAGGAACAGGAGGCTTCAAAGAAACAAGCACAAGAACATGCAGAATTGCAGTCTGCTTTCCAGGAGATGAAAGTTCAGTTTGAAGAAACAAAAGACCTGCTTACCAAGAAGCAAGAGGGTGGAAAGCAACAAGCAGAACAGGTCCCTATAGTACATGAGGTTCCGGTCATTGATATTGAAAAAATGAACGAGCTTACTGCTGAAAATGAAGAGCTCAAGGAACGTTTACATAAAGCAGAAAATAAGGTTGAAGAGCTGAAACAACAAGCCCCGATTGTAAAAGAGGCTTCAGTCAGTGATAAAGAAACAACGAATAAGGCTCCGGTCAGTGATAATGAAACAACGAATAAGGCTCCGATCAGTGACAATGAAACGACGAATAAGGCTCCTGTCAGTGACAGTGAAACAGTGAATAAGGCTCCTGTCAGTGACAATGAAACCGTGAATAAGGCTCCGGTCAGTGATAATGAAACAACGAATAAGGCTCCAGTCAGTGATAATGAAGCAACAAATAAGGCTCCAGTCAGTGTTAATGAAACAACGAATAAGGCTCCAGTCAGTGGTGATGAAAAAATGAATAAGGCTCCGGTCAGTGATAATGAAACACTGAACAAGGCTCCAGTCAGTAGTGGTGAAACAGCGAATAAGGCTCCGGTCAGTGATAATGAAACAATGAATAAGGCTCCGGGCAGTGATAATGCAACAATGATTAAGGCTCCGGTTAGTGATAATGAAAAAACAAGAAAGATTATGAGCAATGTTAATGAAATATTGAATAATGCTCCTGCTGGAAGCGAAGAGATGAAGGTATGACCAGTGAAACTTAATTTAGTATGCTTTATCCGTGTTCAGATATACTCACTAATCTTTCCCCTATTGATACTTCTGTTAGTTTTATTTGCATTTAATAATATCCTTTTGGTTGTGGAACCCCTCAGGCTCTGGTAATTTCACTGGAAACAAAAATTAGTGAAACAGAGAAAAAGTTGGAAGAAACAAACAAAACCAGTGAAGAGAGGTTGCAACATGCCTTAGACGCCGAGTCAAAGATCATTGAGTTAAAAACGGCCATGCAGAGGTCCATACATTGTCTTTTCTACTTCTATTAAAATGTATGAAGATTGAAAGCATTTTTCATAACTTGGTTTAAACTGTTGTTCATATCTCTTCTTAGCCTCGAAGAAAAACTTTCTGACTTGGAGGCCGAGGACCAAATTCTGCGTCAGCAAGCAATGTTGTATTCAGCATCTGCGAAGACGTCAGACGTTGGGGTAAATAAGCCACAATTTATGTTTTTTTAGATTGAACTTGTTTGGGAATCTGAATCATTTTCTGTTTGTACTATTGCAGGATTTGGACTACGGTCTTTCAGTTGTAAGTGAACAAAATAAGAAACTTTAACCTTTCAACACAGTTTGTTTTTGGCCATTTAGTCGTAAGTGCCTTGTTATTTTTGTTGATCTGATATAGCCTGTTTTATACAGGAAATGAGTTCATTACCCAAACTGTCTAGTTCTGATTCAAAAAAGTGGGGGACTTCAGACTCGAAAAAACTGCTTGGTGCAGGATCAAAAAAGTTTGGCTCAGAAAAGAAGAATTTTACTCCTGTATGTGTCTCAAGCAACTATTCTTTTGAATAGTTCCATTGGATTGCTTCTGACTTTGTTCCTCATCTATGCAGGAGGATGTAGATATTCTGATCAATTGCGTCACACCAAAAATTGGTTTCACTGAAGAAAAACCTGCAGCAACAATTACCATTTACAAATGCCTTCTCCACTGGAGAGCACTTGAATTGGAAAGAACTAGCGTGTTTGATTGCCTTATTTCCATGATTGGTTCCGCAATAGAGGCAATTCTTCATACATCATGCAATTATTTAGGTGTAAATTAAGTGTCTCTTGCTTGTTAAGTTAAACAAATATTTTGCAGAACAAGGATGACCCTGATCACATGGCTTATTGGCTGTGTAATACATCAATACTTCTCTTCTTACTTCAACGGACCGTAACTCCACCGCGGAAACCCCCTACTCCTACGTCTATATTTGGGAGGATGACACAGGTGGAATGATTGTATTTCATTGTTTTTATGCATCAGACTTTGGATGGAAATGCTAATTTGTGAAGGGGCACTCTTGATTATTCTTAAACTTCACCCAGTTATCTAAGTGGGTATATTGCTTCCTGCAATAAATGAATTCACTTCCTATCATGTTGTTGTTTCTCAGAGTTTCCGGGCTTCTTCATCAAGTCTCCAACTTGGTGCAGCTGATTTAGTGCGGCATGTTGAACCCAAGTATCCAGCTTTGCTTTTTAAGCAGCAGCTTACAGCTTATGTAGAAAAAATATTTGGAATCATTAGAGACAATTTGAAGAAAAAGTTGTCACCCGTGCTTGCTTCTTGTTTCCAGGTATCACACTCAGTTTTGAAACCTCCATACATGTACCTATCTGAAATATTGTTTTTAATAGTACTAAACACTAATCAATATACTAAACTGATCAATCCATTTTTTTTTCCTGCTAAACTCATCCCTAGCAATTCGTGTGGATGAAACTTAATGGGATATTACTGGGTTCCATATGCATGCATGATGAACACTTGCACTGCAGAGGTGGATCTAACTCCTTATATTTTCATCATAATGATTCAGGTACCTGAAGCGGCAACCTGGAAAAAAATCATCGATAGCCTTAATGGGTCTCTCGCTATATTAAAAGAAAACTATGTATGGGTTTTTGACTTCTGACATCTTTATACAGTCATTTGATTTTTTTTAATCTAAGTGACCTAATTGCTAGCATTGTTTCAGGTGCCTTCGATTCTCGTTCAGAAGATCTTTACTCAGATTTTCTGTTATATCAATGTAAAGCTCTTTAATAGGTAACTTACTGTTCTAATTCCATTAAATGTGATGAGTAGTTGTTATTTGAGTACTCGTTTACATGTTAATACATTAATATGGTGTTGCAGTCTTATCGTTCATCCAGAATGGTGCACATTTAATATTGGAGAATTTGTGAAGTCTGGGTTAGCTAAACTTGAATCATGGTGTGACCGAGTAACGGAAGAGGTAGTGTTTGAATGATGTGACCTGGGGAAGGCTATATGTTCATACTCCTCTCTGACACGCTTTTTCCCTTTATTTAATTAATTAATCAAAATACAGTATGGTTAAGTACAACTGATTTCTAAAATGTGTCTCCCTCATCATTCCTTAAATTGCAGTATGCAGGCTCAGCCTGGGAGGAGCTAAAACACATCAGGCAACTAGTTGAATTCTTGGTATGCCTTTTTGTTTCTATCTTGAAAGAACAATAATTTGTTTGGTTTTTGTTGCTCGTATTTTTGCTGGTTTGCTGCATATTTGTTGAATTGAATTTCCATCTCGTTCAGTTGCTTTATCAATCTAAATTTCATGATATTCATTAATATGGCATATGTAATATTAACATATTATAATATATCTTGTCTTAATATTTATTCCAATTGCACGGTTGACTTGTTTGTGTTGATTGTTTGTATCATGTTCGTGTGGTGCAACTTAGTTTGTGCAAGGCCATGCATGTAAATTGGATTTTACTGGATCTGGTTGTGATGTGTGTTAAACTTACTCCAACTTAAAAAGCTTAACCTATTAGGTGAAGAGCTTCAATTAGTATATCATCAAGTGGTCACTAAATCCACATTCTGTCAGTTTCAATGTGGAACACCTCAGCACCCCCCTTATGCGCATACAACACAAGGGCCTTGATGTGGGCCAAAAAAGTATGAATAGGGAGGTAACACAAACTTGTCGCATACCCGATATCATACTTAGCTCGGAGATGCCAAGTTAAACTTGCTCAAACCCAAAAGCCCAAACTATCATGTGGAGAACCCAACTAGTATATCAAGTATTCACTAAAGTCCAGGGCATACTGTCTGTTTGATTTAATTCAAATGGGAATATATGTTGTTTATTTGTTTAGGAAATAATTTCCTGCAGGTTCTGGAGCTGAAGTCCAAAATAACCTATGATGAAATTACAACTGACCTCTGTCCTGTAAGTGTGTGAAGCGTAGCATTATGTGCTAGAATTTTGGTATTTCATGAAAAAGATATGAATTATTTTTATGCGCCGTTTTGATGGTAACTGACAGTGGTTTGCTGCCTTCAGATCCTTAGCGTGCATCAACTTTATAAAGTTTGTACCTTGGAGGACAAGGACACTGAAAGTGTCTCCCCGGAAGTGAGTGAACAAAAGTTGAATTATGATCTTGTTTGATAGAAATGGTTATTGATGTAATGGGGGTTTGCATTGTACAGGTGATTGCCACCATGAAGGGTCTACTGGCAAATGAGCTTGACACAGGAGATGGTACTAGTTACTTGGTGGAAGACAGTTCCAGGTATGAGAAAAACAAGAGAGTCAAAAACAATATTTGAATAAATTCCAAACACTGATGAATTTGTAAATGCAGCGATCCTTTTCCGGTGGATGAGGTTCTTAAGGCCTTCCAGAAGCTTGATTTTACTGGTGTAAAAGCTGCGCCAGAACTTTCTGACAATCCAGCCTTCGTATTTTTACAGGAATGAATGATTTGTGTATATCATCTAGAGAAGTGTTTTTGCTCACTGTAAAGCTTTTGTTAGGTTGGTTGCGATAGTTAAAAGTGGGACAGGAATAATGTAAACAAAGGATTACTCAATTCTACCCAATAAATTTATTTCTTGATATTAAAAGTAGCAAAGCAATTAGAATAGAAAGATACATCACCAAGCCAAATACAATTTCATTTTCATATATATAATACACCTAAATGACAATTTAATTTGTTGCAGACACACACACACAGAACTTGGTTATTGTTATTATTATTATTCTCCAAACTCCATACATAAGTAATAAGTGTGTGTGGGTTCTGCAACATGTTCTTAAAATACCAATGGATGAATATAAATAAAGGTCAAATATATGCAGAAAAGACAAAAAAAACTGCATTGCATTTGCAGATACAAAGAAAAGTCAGTATGATGATAATACTTGTTGAAGATGAGTCCCACACTCATCCTTGTTGAGAATATTTTCACGTCAGCGATTCAATTATAAACGCAGGAACATGTTTGGTCAACGTTTGCTCTTCTATTGACTTTGATAATTCCATCATTAAGGGTAGGTGTTGCTCTATTAGACTCTACTTATTCCTCTAATCCAAACTTGGATTATATTCACAAGTCTACTTTGATACAACAACTTTGCAAATACATTTAAAGATGAATCAACATATTTTTCCACATTTTATATCATGAGTCAAAAGGGTGTGATCGAGATGTAGCAACTCATGACTTGATGTCTTTTTTTGCTTCTTTCCATTCTACTCGGACTCCATGTCTCATGTGAATTTATTTTCCCAATTTATGTCTGACTATGGATTACGATAAATGTTTTGTTTTGTTTGGGTTGAGTGTCAGTGTTTCTAGTATGACAACTTATTTTGTCATTTAGTACACTATATTATTTGAGAATAATATTTGATTTATTGGCAAGAGGTTTAGACGTCCATCACACCAACATGTCACGTTCAGGCAACATAATCAATACAAACGTGCCATTATTATAAGCATTTGGGTGATGCAAGCTATGCCTACCAGTTGGGCACAGTCAAGGCCATAATGTTATATGGACCTGGTACAGTATTTAAGTCTTTGGTGAACTGTGAGTATAAACAGCGCGTGGTGATTTAGTGAGGAAAATTTCATCTAATTGTCGAGTGAAGGAACGTTTTATACGCCAGATGATATCCACAATTTGAAATAGCCCACTGTTATAATTGATCTTTAACCAAACATGTTTGTACAAATGAATCCTCCATCCTTATAAACTCGACACAAAATCTTATGAAGAAGAAATCTAACTAATCATAGCATGACTTTTTCATCCCACCAAGGACGAGTACTAGACTACCGTACACTTGAATTTTGTTGTATCCACCATCTACAAAGACGTCAGTCCACACGTTGGGGTAAATAAGTCACATTTTCTATTGAAGAGTCTAAATCCTTTATATAGGAAATTACAAGATTCGTACAAGGAAACAAATAATATATCATTATTTAATTTAATTATCATAATCAAATCAAATCATAATAAATCAATTAGATTATTCTTATATGATTACCAATATTTTCTATTTGTACTATTACATGATGTGGAAATAGGTCTTTGATTGTAAGTGAACAAAATAAGAAAGTTAAACCTTTCAACACAGTTTTTTTATATGATAGCGCCCGTTTTATACTATCTGGCGTTGATTCAAATGTAACAAGAAATGATGATTTATGAAGGGATTATTCTTAAGACTAGTTTAGGCAATGATATAAAACTATTTGGATGATGTTACACTAATAATTGAATTCACTTCCTATCATTTGGTTGTTTCCCAGAGTTCCCCTTCTTCTTCATCCAGTCTTCAACTAAGTATTCAGCTTTGCATTTTAAGCAGCAACTTACAGCTTATGTAAAAAAAGAAAATAGAAGAGACAATTTGAGGAATGTTGTAAATTACAGTAAAACAATAAGAACATAAAATGACTCTAAGACAATTTGTGCAATAGAGAACTGAGAAGAGGAGAGCACACCGTTGCTGTTATTTCCTTTTTACATTTCAACTGATATTTTACAAAGGGGATGGCTCCTTTTATAGGCATACATGTATGATTGTACTCCATTATTACCGAAACATGTCAGCATAAGTTCCTCCTATTTTTATGCTTGAGTTGAGAGGTGGGGTCCACTATTATTTATAACAAGGAAGAAGTTTTCATCAGTGCATATCACACTCAATTTTGAAAACTCGATACATGTGTGTCGTTTTCAAGAGTATTAAACGGTAATAAAAAAATGTATAAAATTTTTTTTCGTGTTACATTTGGTTTACCAAACTTTTCCTCATCCCTGGAAAATCGTGTGGATGAAACTTGATAGCATATTATTGGGTTCCATACATGTATACATGATGTACACTTGCACTGCAGAGATGGATCTAACTTGAATTTGACAGGGGCAAGTCCAGAGCATACTATCTGTGTTGAAGTTGAATCCAGATCGAAACATATGTAAGAATAAAAGAGCATCTTATAAAAGCACCTAACTTACAAGATTGACCTTTTAGTTGTGAAAGTTCGACACGGTACAAATAACCTGTTTTAAACAAAATTTACAATTGTTTTAGATCAATGGGAATAGATGATTGTTTATCTCCTGAAGGTTATGGATCAGAAGCCCGTCCTCTAAGTGTGTGAAGCGTATCCCTCTGAGTGTTGATAAACTATATAAACTTTGTACATTGGATGACAACTGACAAGAACCCCGAAGTGTCTCCTCCGATATTATGAGTAGTTTTCCATAGAATGCTTATTTATCTAATGATAGATGATTCGGACGCATGAGATGAGAACAACGTGATATATTTGAATTATTCCAAATTGAATCCCACTGATAATTAGGTTTATAATAAAACGATAATTTTCCTATTGAAAGATGGATTTTATAGGATTGATTTCAGGCAATAGATTATTTGGAACACCTTGTATATCATTTATAATTATGAGTATATTGATTGCTTAACACACTAATTTTATTTTCTCTCTACAAGAGATAACTAGGATACTACGCATTTTTCTCACACAACGACAACTGCCACCTCTCCTCTTCCGACCATCTCTCCTCCCCCGAAGACCACCCCCACAACACCCTCCCTTTCCCCTCTAATAGGACTCCATCCCAGCGAAGTAACGACCATGCATCTCCGGCTGGAGAACTACACGGGGACGTTAAGTTATCGTTTCCCATCATCAGGATGCAAGCCTCACCGTCCGTCCAGGGTGGGTCGGCCTCGCGGCGTAACCTTTCGGGATCAG
>JAYMSV010002836.1:0-10555 GCA_036897745.1 Erodium moschatum
ACTAGTTGCTCTATTTGTAATTCAGATTTTGAAGAAATAAACCAAAAACGAGTTCAACTCAAACTATCTCTTTCGGTATTCAATTGTGAATCAATGAATTAGGTAAAGAATTCGCTTTTCCGCTACGCGCTCTACATCATCCTGGCGATACATGCAATGTCGGGTCATACTAAGAAAGTGATCACACGGTCAAACCCTTGATATGATTTCTTTTGTTTCCACAGACTCGATTGCAATGACTCGTACGTCAACCAAGTTATACATTTCTAAAAGTGGTCATGCTAATAACAAGACTCAGTATATATACAACACATGACTACTTATAAGCTTAATATAGTTGTACATAAAGTATCGGTCGATCCCACAAAAAAGTGTTGGGAAAATGAGTTCCAAGGGTTAATCTATACTGAAGCTTTCACAACCATAATCTACTTATTTTCCCTATTTAAATATTGACAAGTGTAGTTCAGATGCAAGTTTATGTAAGTAGAAGTAAGCAGGCTTCACAAGTTCTGAGCGCCCTTAAAGGAGATCCATGAGGAGCATAAAGGCATTGGGTGAGCATACATTTTAGGTAGAGACAAGAGATAATATATATAGGTGATATCCAATACAAAATCATCTTTATTGTGCAAACTACGAACTCACAAGAGCAGTCGGATGCGCGCGCATCGATGTAATCAAAGCGCACCAGATGCGTACACGTGTCCTTCCTTTGCAAGATGACCACGCGCTAATGTCATCAAAGCGCACCAAGTGTTGGTACCTTGCATACAAAGGTGCTGGTACTTACATGCCAAGTGTTGGTATCTTACATATAATGATACTGATACTTTACATACAGAAGTGATGATACCTTACATACACGAGTTCTGGTACCTTCTTGCTTTGTAGGTGTGGTCAACACACGCTATAGTGCGGTCAAATGGCGGGAAATTTTGTGTTATTTACAAAATAGCCACCACGCGAAAAAAGATATGTGTTCGCATCTTGCGCGCACTAATGACATCATTTTGATCGCATCATGTGGCTCTCATGAGTTCGTAGTTTGTACAATAAGATGTGTTTTGTATTTGATACCAAACCTATATATATGCAATATGAATATGGAAATGTCATGTGTTCGTGGTGTTGTGTTTTGTTTAAAAGACTTGTTGTGATGTCCCTTTAGGATCACCAATCCTCGCTCTCAAGTTCATGTGACAAATCACATGAACCACCCTTGGATAATATCATGAGGATTTCTACTATTGCTGATAGTATCACCCAAGTAAAACCATGGTAAAATATGGACTTACAAATCCCCGAACTCAATTCCGACAGAGCCTACTCTCTAAACCTTTCCTGAAAACCCAATTACCCAAGTTTATGAAGCGTCAAGAATCCAAGATTACCACAATCAAGCGGAAGTAAAAAAAATTTCAAAACTTTAGAGTTGGGCATGCCAAGTGCGATGCATGCCTTTCCCTAGATAAGGGTTGAGATCACTAACCGATTTTAAAACAAATTTTCTTTCTTCCTAAAAAGATTTGGAACACTAGACTCCGATAGTTCTCACCCGGTTGTAAAGGAAAAGACTTCCAACCCCGACTTGAAGAAACCACAATTCATTCATCGAGCAACCAACTACGAGGCTGTCAGGTTATACATCGGTGGTCGGGAATGTCAGTCTCTTCTGCAACTCGCCATCCCATAGTGAATACTCTAAGGAGTTAGCAAACAATTCAAAATTTCTCTACGGTGTATCGGTTTCTTCCACAGAAAGAGTCACGACTATGGCTTGGATTGATTAGTCATTAACCACATGATTAACCATCTCTCGTTCCAAGAGTCTCACTTTGCGCTAACTACCATTCATCCTCACATATGAATATAACCAAATTCGATATTAGCATAATATAGTCATACATCCATAAAGTCATTAACACCATATACAAGAAATAAGACGAACAAGAGAAGATACGAAATTGTACTCAAATGGAAGGTGATGAGCCCATCCTAGAACACAAAGACCTTCTTCTTCTTCTTCTTCCTCCTCCTCCTTCGATTTTCTTGCACACAATGTTGAGCTCCTTCTTGTTATCCTTTCCCTCGAAGGCAGATGAAGCTCTTCCTCTCTTCTTGGTAAGACCCTCTAGGCTTTCTCTCTCATGACTTGATATGTGGAACACCCCAAATTCGGATTTTGAAAGGATTATTTATAGTTTTCAAAATCTATAGTACTGCTCCACGCAATGGGGTTTAATCGCCACGTCGTGGAACACCTTCTCAAATGAAATTTGGAAAAAAAATCTCTAAACAACCCAAGTTACTTCTCCACCCTCAATTACGACTTAGATGGATTCGAAAAACGAGTAGGTCTTAAGTAGATCTACAAATTTCGAGTCCGATTTTAGCGGCCTTCATATATGCGTACCAGAACAACGGGAAAGGATGGAGGCAAGCATCATCCAGTTGCAAATATGATTGTCTAGATCCTGTCACAAACCATACAAATCAAAGGAAAGACGAGGGTGATCACATAACTATTCTCGAGCTCGATTTTTCATCGCCCGCTCTCTGGCTTACCGTGCTCTCCTTGACGACGTCGGCTCTCCAGCTCTGGCGTCCTCCATAATTATTTTCCGTCCAAAAATGAACGGGAAAGAGTTAAAGTGAATTTTTTTTTGGAAAATTGAAGTATTTAAAGATAGTTATGTAAAATTAGAAGTGTAAATGATATTTTTGCTAAACTAATAACACAAAGAGGGTCCAATCCACAGCCCGACGTCGTTTGTCAATTGCTAGACCTACCTCTAAATCAGTGTTTACAAGCTCCAGAGAGACGACACAGCAGAGACCGTGAGTTTGGCAAATCGATTTGGTAACATCGAACGGCAGCCACCAATTCCTTCGCCCTCCCATTGTCGGCAACATCAACGACTCAAGGTAAGCTCCCAATTCTCGTCACGATTTTTGTTGATTTTTTGTGGATTAAAAGTTCAGACCTAAAATTTACAGAACTAAATTTGAATCTTGTATGAACTTGTTCTGTTTTGTTTGGGGTAAGCTTTTCAGTATATGTATTGTCTGAGAATTGTATCATTGGGGTGTGTTTGATTGGTTTGGTGTAAAAGCTTTTGGGTGCCAATCAAAGGGTTCTTAATTTGCAGATAAGAAAAAAACAATCATAAACATCAGATTTGCACCCCATTTTCGGTGTGTTTGTTTGATTGGTTTGATTATCTGAGAATTGTATCAAAGGGTTCTTAATTTGCAGATAAAAAAAAACCCAGATTACCAATGCTTAGTGGGTTTGCTTAGTGGGTCTGTCACTGTCAGTGGCTACCCCTGGAAAAAATTTCTGGTTCCCACCCTGATTACCAATGCAAATATCCCGTCTGTTCCGAGTTTATAACATGTATTTCACGGGAGAGTAGATGTATAAGTTGGGCTAATAGAAACTAACAAACAATGGGAATGGCCCAGGCTGGGCTAATAGAAAATGGGGTGCGAATCTGATGGAAGATTATTTTTCTTTTTCGAACGGGACACGTGTCAGTCGAGGATTGGAGCCCCAGTCGACCGTTGAGGCGATTCGCCCTCACCTAGGCGGTAGAAGCTTCGCCCACGCCTCCCTCGGCTTTTGTTTCACCCAGCGGATTCGTCCGTGTTGGAGTTGCTCTAATTAGTATTCCTTATGCAACATTTTTTGTAGGGTTATTATTGTTTCTAGTGCCAAAGCTGCTGCTGCTGCGACTCCTGGTTCTTTATTCAAAAAGTGTTACTTTGCACAAGTGCAACAAAAATGATTTTTGTCCAAAATGTTGATTGTGAACATAGGCACACTCGATGCTTTCAGAAATGTGGAACTTTAATACCTTGAAATGAGAGTAAGACGAGTCGGGTTGTCAACTACTAGTGAGTAGTGATCCAACCCCGATACGGTACAATAAGCTCCTGTGGTGTTCAAAACTTGAAACTTATGATTCTGTGCATTGCTTTACTTAGTATTGTGAACCTTGCCCACTTGGGTTAGCCTGGTGGTTAAAGAGCTCTCTCAACTTCTTGACGTTATGAAGTTCGAATTCCAGTGAGTACATCTGTTTGGGAACATGAGTGGCTAAAGGCTAGGAATTATATTAGGCTAGAGTAGGATTTCCCTGTTATCTTGCTGATATCCAAGTAGCCTGTGATCTTTGGCAAAGTTTTTATATTTATTGCTTCCTCTGACCCAATATAAGTGTCCCACACTCCTGTATGTTCCAAACTAAGTGTCCCATTTCCTTTTTTGTTAATAATTAGCCATGGATTACCAATAATATCCTACCATGAGTTAGTTATAACAACGTGAAGACATAGGGGCACGAGGAGGAAAAGATAGGAAGGCAAACACTAAAAGTTGAATTCTTTGATTTTGCAAATAGTCAAACGGGGCATGTATTTTTGGTAGTGGTGGAGTAAGATATGGTCAGTTAGCTATAGCTTCTCTTCCTAAGAGCTTATATAAGAAAATGAGTTAACTCACCACAAACCATATGGATATAACAAAAAAAGTACCCTTAGGTATTCATTTTTTGCAACTTGTAGCTCTCTTCTTTGATAATTGCAACAAAAAGACAAACTTTTTGGAATTATCAAAGAAGAGGGTTACAAGTTGTAAAATATGAATACATCAGGGTACTTTTTTGCATTTATCCCTCAAAAAATACATATTTATACAAATAAGTTTTCTGAGGTTACTGATTTCGATATGTCTTCATATCATTTAGTGATATTCATCTGTACTTTCATTGTCAGGTTCAAATTCAATACAATGCCAGGAGTAGCTTGTAAAGGCAATTTCATTGCGTTCGGTAAATATGCACTACAGGCACTGGAACCGGCTCGAATCTCCGCTCGACAGATAGAAGCGGGGCGACGGGCGATAACAAGAACTGCCGGGAGAGGTGGGAAATTGTGGGTCCGTCTGATTGCAGATACAGAAGTTACGGTGAGGCCTCTGGGAGTACGTATGGGTTCAGGGAAAGGACCTGTTGCATATAAGGCTGCTGAGATCAAAGCTGGTCGGATACTGTATGAAATTGGAGGTGTAGCCGAAACTTTGGCCAAAGAGGCTATGAAGATAGCTGGATCCAAGATGCCTATTCGAACTCGGTTCATCATGTTGAAGTAGCTCGGGCCATGCTAGTCCTGTGATTGGTGAAGCAACTGGAGACATGTAATAAGTATGGATACTGGGATGGTTTTAGATTTTAGTCATCACTGAGTTGAGGAATATTGTTGTATTTTGGTTGAATTTGATGTGTTGGAAAAATGTTAAGGATGAACTGTTTTCATAATGTTTTTGGTCGTTTTAATACTGGTCGTTTCTTCAAGCAGGTTCTGGTTGAATTTTTTTTGGAAAAATTACGAAAAACGACCCTCGTTTATGCACTTTTGACAACTTATGATCCAGTAAGAACAATTCTTGCAACTTGTACCTTGAACTCTCATAATTTTGCACCGTTTATAAGGGAGTTCAAAAAACTGATGAAAAGACTTATTTGCCCTTCATTTCGTTGATTAGTTCAGGGTCGCAAATTGTTAAAATGTAGTACTCGAGGGACATTTCCTGCAAACATACCTCTTTAACATAAGGGTATAATAAGTGGTGTTTTTCCATTTCGGATGAAATCCGTTATTTTTCACTCACTAACGGTGTAGAAATTTGAGAGTTTGGAGCTAAAGTTTCAAGAATTTTTCCTTCCGAGACACAAGTTGCCAAAATCTCAAACATGAGAATCATTTTACGCGGTTTTTCTTCAAAAAAAATTGTTCATAAAAGTATATCAGTAATAAAGAAATTCATAAATAAATCAAGTTTATTATAAAACATAACTTACAAAGATCAATAGATCATCGAAAACTACACAGATTGAATATCAAGACATAAATTTAAATTTCCCAGTAGAAATCAAATCAGTAAAAATATGAACTCTCAGACAATTTTATTTATATAGAGAGATCAACAAGTGATGGAAAGATTCATTCTGACCAACCTATTATTATACACAAACTAATTCCAAACTAACACCACTTAAGCAGCTAAACTGAAACTTCATAAGACCCAAACTCTGAACATATATAGATATATATATAGCCACAAACAGCTCAGAGGATCAAACCTTGGGCAGGTGGGGGATTTGGTGGCTGCTCACTCATCATAGGAGGCTTTGGATGATCAGTATCAATCTCTGTATAGCCTCCAGCTCTACGCTCCTGTTCTTCCTCAGCCATGACCTTCTCTTTCGTCTTCTGGCTCACTTCCTCTGCAGCTTTCGCCGCCCTGTTGAATGCACCGGTAACCCACGACACTCCGGTAAATACATAGCGGTTCTTCATGATGGCAGATCCAGCAGTGCTGACCGTCTGCTCTGCAGCAGCATAAGCAGACTTGGTCTTCTCAGAAACCTGATACTTGTGATCCAAATCCCTCACCTTCTCGTTCACGATCGTTGAGCCCACGCTGATTTTCTCAGTAAGTCCGATCCTTTGATCGAACGAAGTGACTCTGGCTGAGGCCGTGGAAGTGAACTGGTGCTTTTCATCGAACGACTTTGCTTTGTTGAGTGCGTCTTTCCCCAAAATGAACCCCCTCGCTAACATGCTGCTGACAACATCCTCTGCTGTGTGAGCAACTGAATCGTCTCCATCTGGTGTTTTGTTCTCTGGATCCTGTGGAGATTATGTAAATACATGGTAGTAGAATAAATAATTAATCCATAGTAAGATAAAAAGACGGTCTTGGAGTATAATATTACAGTAGTTTGTTCTTCAACCGCTGCATCATCTGGCAGGATGTAGTCTGGAGCAAGAGCTATAGTGACAGACTGGTCAACAATTGTTGCTCCCTGAAAGAAAACTCAAGGTTACTCATTCTGCTATGATGATCAAACGTCAAACCATAAAAATAAAATTCTAGAAATAAATTCAAGGGATAATTGCAAAAACTTGGGTGAACTATGCGCTTTTTGCAAATACTATAGGTGAACTATTTTCTTTGCAAATGACACCCCCAACTATTTTCCATTGCAAATCCACTATCGAGGTTAACTTTTTTTGCAGAATCTCGAGAGTATGAAAAAGTATATACACAAGGGGTCCAAATTGCAAAACATGTATAACTGAGGGTTACAAATTGCAAAACACGTATAATGTAAAAGGCAAAACCGTCATTTCCAAAAAAAATTGAAGCCACGTGATTGTCACATGACTAATTTCCGTTAAAGATAACGGATTTGCAAACGGAAAGTAGTTGGGGGATGTCATTTGCAAAAATAAAAGTAGTTCACTGATAGTATTTGCAAAACGTGCATAGTTCACCGCAAGTTTTTGCAACTATCCCTAAATTCAACGCAGATTGATGAAATCAATTTTGCCACCTTATGGTGGAGTACGCTTTTAGTAACTTATTTTGATCTCTTAAAACAGTTTTACTACATCAATTTTACCACCAAACAAAATCTTGAACAATTTTGTTATGATCCTTTCGTCAACCAAATCAATACATTAGTCAGTCCCTAGAAAATCTATCAGCAAAAACTCATAAAATAATGAAAACAAATAAGACGCTATCTATTGACGGATATCATGAGAAGTAGAACACACCGAAAGCAAAACTGCTGTATCTGCCCCTTGAGAGTCCTTGAAGGTAACATAAGCAACTTGAGACTGTTCATTGTGACTAAAAAGAAGAAAATTCGAAGGAAATAATTAACATAAAACTGTTTGAAAATCTGTAGACTATGGCAAGCTCGGAAAGAAAAAGCAAGTATATTTCAAGCAAAAGTTGCTCAAAATTATTGTTCATTTTCCTCCATGAAATGAAGCACTTAAAAAGATGATAGAGATTAAAATGAAAATCATGAAAAATCTAACCTCTGCTCTTCAATGTATTCAACTTCACCAGAATAGGAGAAAAACTCCTTGATGTGTTGCTGATTTGCACTTAATGAAACATTGCTGACTTTCACTGTTCTTATCTGCAACAAGAAAGAGCCAAACAAACACAATTGCTAAGTACTAACGGTTTTGCTAATGTAATCAATACATGTTACATCCCAACACTTGCATGTATATTACACCAAAAGTACCCCTAGATGAAGCAATAAACTACCACCGAAAACAAGTATCATTAAGCAATACCACGGCCCACGAGAATTGAACCCAATACCATAGGGTCTTGAAAATCAAGCATTAATCACTTGGCCACGCAGGCCTTGGGTTCAATCCTCCCCTTCTATAACCAATGGAGAACCCATATAACAAATTTTACACAGGAAAAGTCGGAAGAACCATGTAACTAACATGTTGCACAATTAGCTGCTTTGTCACATATTGCTCAGGAATAATTGCAAAAACTTGCGGTGAACTAAGCGTGTTTTGTCAATACTATCGGTGAACTTTTTTTTTTCAAAAAACATCCCCAACTATTTTCCGTCTAGTTATTTTTTTGTTGTTGCAAAAAGTCAAAAATAACCATGTAAAAGTGTATACATAAGGGCTCCAAATTGCAAAACATGTATACATGAGGGTTACAAATCGCAAAAAAATGTATAATGTAAAGGGAAAAACCGCCATTTCCAACAAAAATTGAAGTCACATGACTAATTTCCGTAAAAGATAATGGACATGTTTTTACAAAATCCGATAGTATTTGCAAAACACGCGTACTACACCGCAAGTTTATGCAACTCTCCCTATTTCACAACGATCTGAAATACAGAAAGGGAGAGGATAATCACAGTTGGGACAATCATACACCTGACTTCTACAAATGCCCTTGCGGAACTAAGGGTTTAATATAGAAAAACACTTCTCGAATTGCAGTTAAGCAACCATATTCATCAACATAAACCTTAAATAGCTAAAACTGAAGTCATGTGACTGTAACATGACTAATTTCCGCTAAAGATAATGTGATGTTTTTTTTGCAAAAAAGTAGTATATTATTTGCAAAACGCGCATAGTTCACCGCAAGTTTTTGCAATTATCCCTGTTTCACAACAATCTACAAATTCCCTTGTATAAACTAAGGGTTTAATAAAGCAAAACACTTCTCCAATTGCAGTTAAGCAACCACATTTATCAACCTTAAATAGCCAAAATTGAAGTATTAAATACAAATTTGAAAGAGAAAAAAATAGAGGAGAAGCAACACATTTCTAATAAGAGCCTCAAATTTAACAGCATTCTTAATCATATGATCCATCGGAGTACAAAAACACATCGTAAATCAAAATCTCAAACACACCAGAATGAAACACGCCATGATCGACCAGATCCATACGAATTTATATGACGAGTTACGCAAGATCAACAGCTAAAAAGAGTTATCGTATCATCCGAAAGGAATCACACAATCGGATCATGAAACAAGGAGAAACGGGTTATTGGGGATATCATTTTCTCAGCAACCAAACAGACGAAGAGAAGGGAAGGAACTAACCGACATTGAGTCCTTGAGCGAAATCGCTTACAGAGATCGAACTGATTTTTGAGAGATAGAAATGGGTTCTCTTTCTCAGGCGTGAGAGAGAGTGAGGTTATATGGCGAATATGAAATGAGGTTTAAGGTACACGTGGCGGCGTCAGATTGATTTTCCTTAATTATATATATTTTATTAGGAATTATATATATAAAAAAATGATTAATTCCACCTCACTGCTACCCGAAACTATTTATTTCGTCTCAGTATCCGATAGAGTTTTATTTTGTCTCAGTTTAGTCCTAAACGTTAACTTTTCGTCCATTTTAGAACGGAAAATCATCATGTACACGTGACACTACTTTTTTCAAAAAATGACAAATTTATTCTTTTGGTCTCTTAAAACCCTAAATTATCAACTCCCTCTTTTGTTTTTCTCCTTGTTGCATGAAAATCTCGCCGGTCTCGGAGACGGAGCTTATTGGTTCGGAATCGACTGCGGGCCAATTGGTTATGTCCAGTCAAGAATATCCTCCGAGAAATTCCGCAACCAATCAGCTTATTCACCCGTTTTCTCTACGTTTAAAAAATTAGATTTCATGGTTGATCTGATTATTATCGTTTATCTTGAGCGTTTCGACGATAATGTCGCTCTTGTTGAAGTGAAGACATATCCACTCCCGCTTTTGGAATCTTTAATATCATATATCCAAATAACATTTGAATACCCTTCTTGCACAACAGGTTCTCTCGTATAATGTATTCCATAGTCACGAGTGTGTCGTACTATCATGAAAGCAATGTTAGACCATGTATAACTCATGAGATACATGAGACTAACTATAATTCTGTGTATTCCACTGCGTCAACACTTTACCTTTTTCAGGTAAACGTCGGGTAATGTCTATTGAAATTACGGCAATTCCAGTGTCTTCCTTATTGAACCTATTCAATATCTTGTCTACAAAATGTGATTGAGCTCAGCTAGTCCCTGTAGAAATTGGCTCAAAAGCCCATGACTCTAAAAGCCCATGTTTCAGGCCCATTTCCCAACTTAAGCCCATTTCCACAATTGTCTTGTACTGGTACAAGACATTGAACAGTAG
>JAYMSV010002837.1:0-10555 GCA_036897745.1 Erodium moschatum
CACGTGTTATTTGAAAGGAAAACTGAGCAAATGATTATGTTCTAAGAGACACCTCAAACTTTTGATGACATAAAGCAGTTCATAATGCAGTTTTAAATGGTTTCACAAAATAAATTAGTGAACTTTAAATGTGCCATTTTTGTTGTTTTTCACTTTGTCTTTTAGTCCTTTTGTATGAATCTTGAGTTTAGTATCTTAAATGAATGTTCGATTACAATATTTTGCGTTTTGGAATTTAAATTTTGCATCTCCTACACCGTGAAGGTAGGCCCCACCTATTTAGTCATCCTAAACTCGAGGAAAAGTCGACGAAACTAACCTCATCATTCTATAAATACCCTACCACCGCCCATTTCATTCACACATTTTCTCCATAACATTATGTACTTCTTCATCTCTATTGCTTTCTCTTTCTCCATCGAGATGATTATGTGTCACAACTAATGAGCAAATCTTAGCTGCTACCTATTCTGATTACGTCTCCACCCAACGACTCACATTCAGTAAAACAGAATGTGGGAGCTCCTCAAAGACTATGCGAAGTGGCACCTCTACATCGGTGAAATTTAAGATTTATTCCTAAATATCTTATCGTTCGAATAAATATCACAATTTTGTTTTGATTTGTATTATTCAAATTCATAATTCATAAATTCTTTCATGAAACAGAGGCTACTACCACTACAACACTTGGTTTAACAACTTGGCATAAGCATGAGAGAGAAACTGAAAAGTAGATAGGGTGAGTGCATGTTAAGCTGGTGCATATAGGTCTGCTCTCGATCCAAGGAAGGATGAGTGTTGTCTCGCTTAATGAAAATGAGGATAATGACGACGGGGTCATCATGGTCCCGACAAGGGAGATTTAACCTGACAACGCTGTACAATCTTATAACGACAACCTGGAACATCCGAGCTTTGTGTTGCAGCCAACGACAGATCGGATTTTTGGTTTCTTCCTCTCCCGAGAGGCGATAGATGGTATCAGTAACGGGGAACCATGAACCTTCCATGGTTCCGTTCTCTTGTTAACGCCTTCACCTCCTCGTATACGGTTGGATGCCTTGCTATTCTGGTATGTACAGATAATTAAGGGTATGTACATGCGACATCTCGGTTGAAGCACGGACGTCCTAGTTGTGGGGCATCATCGGGGCAGTGATGAGAATGGAGGTGGCGTCGGGGGATAGACCACGCCGACAAGGTTGGGATGAGTACATGTGGCTACGGGTGGAACTCGATGTAACCCGACCACATTGTCGCATAGTCTGTCCGGGAGTCTAGGGGTAGGATGGACTGCACCATGAGCATACTCAGGTTCTTCCAACCGATGGGCCACCCACAGTACTATAACATCTCGAGATTTGTCTATAGAACTCTTCATTGCTTTGATCACTCCAATCTGATTATCAAGCACTACAATTACAAACCCGAGGACAAACATATATCGCAATCAAATTCCATCCCTATCTCGAATGCAAATTTCATCTTATCTCGACTGAAGTAAATCCAATTCCTTAGCCCGATTATACAGAAAAGAGAATAACATCAACAAACTATCGGATTCCAAATCGGAAAGAGGAAAAAAACTGCAGAATATTGAAACCATACAAGTGAGAGCGCGTCTGCGCGTGTAGTGCGTTAAGTAAGAGTTGAGGTTGTGAGATAGCCGCGTGTTGTGCAAATCAATTCTCATTTTACATATAATATAGATTGTAAACGTTATCAAATGATCATATTGATACGACATCAAATTTACTTTTATAGTTTCGCTCGAAAAAAGAAATTTATTTTTATAGCGACCATATTTTTGGGAGAATATATCCATTTTAAAACAAATTGTTTCTTGGTTGACAAACAAAATGTAATGACTAAAATGCCCATGTATGCTCTGTCCTTAAACCCTAGATCTTGAACATAACTCTTTCTCTTTCTTCGACCTTCTCTGACTAAAACCCTACTCCCCCAGATCGCCCGCGGGGTTTCTCTATTAAACCAGAAACCCAGTTTCAATACAGCTCTATTCACTGATCCCAGCAACAATGTTGAGCACTATCCTCAGAAAGTCTGTCTCTTGCTCCTCTTCGTCGGCGTTAAAGCGAAGCTCACTGGTCGTAGCCAACGCCATCGAGACGCTCCTGCACCACCCGTCTCCGTTCGCGCCGTCCTCAGATGTCTGTATTGTTCCCCGGAATGGCCCTTCCATCAGTGATGTCAGATCCTTTCACGTGAGAGCTGGTCCCTTGGAATTCCGGGCTTCGTCCGTGTCTCGTGCTGGGTCCGTTTTGCTCCCTTGCTGGGTCCCCCGCCGCCGCCGCCGCCGACGAGCCTTCCGTTGAAGATGACGGGCTTGATATTGCTGGTCTTGGGATCGACAAGAGTATGGTCTCTGCTTTGGCCAGTAGGGGTATCCATAAGCTCTTTCCAATCCAGGTAATTTTAGAATTTACCACTTATTAGTTCTGCCTGATCTTCTGTTTGGTTACCGAGAAAATGAATTTATAACAACTCGCGGTATCCTGCACTAGTTGTATTGTTTTGGTACTACTTTTATGAATGTGATGGGTGATTGAAGATAATATTTTGTCTGTGATCTGTTTAGTCATACACAAATTTGATTTACTACTGTATGAACAGAGAGCTGTGTTGGAGCCTGCCATACAAGGGCGCGATATGATTGGGCGGGCAAAAACTGGAACCGGAAAGACTCTTGCTTTTGGGATTCCCATCTTGGATAAAATCATTCAGTTCAATGCCAAACACGGGTTTGTCACCATCACCTTTGTCATGGATAAATTTAATTTGTTGCTTGGAAATGAGTTTTGAACTTTTTGTTGATGCCAGGCGTGGGAGAAACCCTCAAGCTTTGGTGATGGCTCCAACTAGAGAGCTTGCCAGTCAAGTTGAGAAGGAGTTTAGGCTCACTGCACCCAACTTGGATACAATTTGCTGCTATGGGGGCACCCCCATCAACAGTCAAATAAGGAGTCTTCATTATGGTGTTGATATAGTTGTTGGCACCCCGGGTCGGATTATTGATTTGCTAAAGAGAGGCGCCTTGAATTTATCAGAAGTTCAGTTTATTGTTCTTGACGAAGCTGACCAGATGCTTGCTGTGGGCTTTGAGGAAGCTGTGGAAGAGATTTTGCAGAAGTTGCCGCAGAAGCGTCAGAGCTTGATGTTCTCTGCAACAATGCCACCAGCTATAAGAAAACTAACCAGAAAGTACCTAAAAGACCCATTGATGATTGATCTTGTGAGTATGCATATCACAAATCTTATTTTTGTCATACTTACCCATTTCAGGAGTCTATTTGGCACCATTAATGTCTTAGATCCTATTAATGAAGGTAGGGAACCCATTCGATTTGCTTTACTCATGTCTTATGATGTCACAATTGTCTTATTGGTGATTTAATCACTATATAACCTAATTGGCTCCGCTATCAGATTATACTGAGTAACTTGCAATCAGATGGAATTTGGTTCTTCTGGTTAGTGAATCAGATAGTAATTTAGAAGAAACCTCAGAGCAATAGGAGAGGGAAAGAAATGTTGGAGGGACATTGGTTCTTATAACTGGAAGTTTTTTGTATGAGGTTTTTGACATCTGTTGTGTACTGCAGGTGGGGGAGGATGACCAGAAATTGGCAGAAGGAATTTCCCTTTATTCGATTGCATCAGACAGCTACCAGAAAGCATCTATTCTTGGACCCTTGATCGCAGTATGTAGCCAAACTCTTTTATTTAGTTTCACCAACTTTGCTTCTGTTATTTCCATTTATATCTTATCTTGGGGGTGTAAGAAGAATTCGAGTCAATTTTACCACTATCATCAATATCTTGTATGCTTTGTTAGGAACATGGAAAAGGAGGGAAGTGCATTGTTTTCACCCAGACAAAGCGTGATGCTGACCGTCTGGCATTTGCTCTTGCCAAAAAATATAAATGTGAGGCTTTGCATGGAGATATCTCCCAAAGCCAGAGAGAAAGGACACTTGCAGGGTTCCGAGAAGGGCATTTCAATATATTAATTGCTACTGATGTTGCTTCTCGTGGCCTC
This sequence comes from Erodium moschatum, assembly GCA_036897745.1. Classification (NCBI taxonomy): domain Eukaryota; kingdom Viridiplantae; phylum Streptophyta; class Magnoliopsida; order Geraniales; family Geraniaceae; genus Erodium; species Erodium moschatum. The sequence goes on from JAYMSV010002837.1 coordinate 4,064, forward strand.
GACATTCCTAATGTTGATCTGGTTAGTCCATGCTCAATTCTTTTTCCTGCACAATTATGAATGCATGTGTAAATCTCTTGCAATGTCCGGCAATAGGTTTATAACATTAGTATGCTGGTGTAATTGGGATTAGTTAAGGTAGTATCTCTAAAAAAACCTAAAAGTATTAGTAAGAACTGGTTCCTCCAAATTTAACAAACTATAAAATACATAAATACACTTATTGCCATAATTATCCTGATACAAGTGGTTCTCCGGCTTACCGAACACCTCGATGTTTTGACTCCTAAAGATTTGCGGGTGAATGATAACAATATAATTTACTTGATGAATTTGATTACATTGGATGGACTAGTCAAATTGGATATCTTGTTTTCCCCTTGTAATAACTAGTAATTTTGTTACCTGGTCTTTTCGGGTCTAAGTGAGACCCAAACAGTCTTTCCTTTACATATAGTCAGGTAGATAGCTAATGAGATTACACCTTTATTTTTACCAGATTTACCTTTTCTTATGTATGCTTTGCTGCAAAGGCTATATTAGTTTTTAGCTGGGGGAGGGGAGATTTATATGTATAGGTGTTCGGGTAATGTTTTACATGTACCGTATACTCTCTAAAGACCTTAATTTTAATTGTAATATAGTTTCTGTTCTGTTTTTTTATCCTTAAACTTTCAGCAGTGATCTATAGGTTTTTATCTGTTCTTTTGGTCTGACATGATTTTTTTTTTGCTTAGGTTGTACACTATGAGCTTCCAAACTCCTCAGAGATTTTTGTTCACAGATCTGGGCGAACAGGTCGTGCTGGGAAAAAAGGATCTGCAATTCTTATTTACACTGACAAGCAGGCTAGGGATGTAAAATTGATTGAGCGTGAAATAGGAGGCAGATTCACACAGGTCCCTCCTAATTTTTGTTGTGTTCTTTCCAATTTTGTTGTTGGCTAGTATAAGATGACATGTTTGGACATAAGTGCTCTGAATATTATCATATATGCATATATCTTGTTAAGTTATCTGGATGACTTGCCTGAACACCAATCATACCCCTACACGACAATATATGCAATAAGAATGTCTACACACAATTGAAGACTGCAATGATTTTGGAGATTCTATCCATTTTTGCTATACAGATTTACTCATTGTTATGGTGCCATATTTGCCTTGCTGCCTGTGATTATTTCTAATTCAATCAAAATTTATGAAATCAATGTTTGTAGAATCAGTCTTACCCTGGTGTTCATGTTTATAACGGGCTGGACTTTTCGTTCCTACAGTTTTATGTTTTCCTGTGTTATGCCTGATACCCTTGTTTACTTGCAGCTTCCTCGAATGGAGGTCCGAAGTGAAGACATGCTTGATGTTGATGATGGTGGTAGATTTGGCTCATTCGGCTCAAGGGATAGTCGGTCTGGAGATCGTTTTGGTTCACGCCAGTCTGGGGGCGGGTTCAGAGACTTTGGATCAAGGAGGTCAGGAGGCGGGTTTGAGGACTTTGGGTCAAGGAGGTCGGGAGGCGGGTTCGAGGACTTCGGTTCAAAGAGATCAGGAGGAGGCGGGTTCGGGGACTTTAGTTCAAAGAGATCAGGAGGAGGTGGGTTCGGGGACTTCGGTTCAAAGAGGTCTGGGAGCTTTGGCAGGTGAAATCCCATTTGATGAAAACTTCAGACTGCTTTTGCAGTGTCCTCAAATCTGTCTTGAGATTGTTAGTGATCTATATATTATATATGGTAGAGAGCACTTTTGATACTTAGGCAACAAGCATTGCTTCATTGCTTGTCATCACAGATCTGTTATCAATTCTCAATTATGTTAGTGTACAAGGTCTGATAATTATTTACTCAGCATTTGACATGCATGCTATGTTATTCATGTTCTAATTCAGGTTAATAAATATTCCTAGTTCCTACAATGCACCAATATTATTAGTATGTAATTTTATATTTTGGTTTGACAATTAATCTGAAAATCACACTATTGTGTTATCCGCTGGTTCTGATTTATGGGCCAAATCGCAGGTTCATCATTAACTTGGATAACTCAACTATAATATAGTTTTCATCATTTGAATTGTATGTCAAACTATAACTTATAATTTATAAAAAGAAGTTCCATTTTAAAAGAAAGAAACAAATGTATTACTTTTTTTTTTATAATTAGGCCTGAAGGGCCAAAGTAATGCTTGACCTCGTTTGCTCACTCAGTAACCGAGTCACAACTCAGTGGAGCCCACTATACCCCCTACAAGTAGCACATTCTTATCTCCCTCACTTCACTCCCAGAAGAACCCTGCATAAACCTCCTTTCCATCGTCCCAAAATATCTTAGCTAAGCTCGGCGACTCTGTGTTGCTATCCTTTAAAGTGGCGGTGAACGGCGCGCCACCCAAACCCCCAACGCCGCTCCTCGAAATGGCCACCGCTATTTCCTTCAATTCTCTCGCCGGCAAGGAACCGCTCCTCCAGCTCTCCCACTCCTTCCGCTTGGTTCCTTCCTCTCCGTGTCCGTTGGTTTCATTCGGTAGGAGAAGAGACACTAAGCTCTTCGGTACCGTCTTAAGGAAATCTTCTGGCTTTTCTATCGCTCCCGTCTCCGGCGGTTCGGGTAATTTGGCCAGAGTAACTGAGTGCCGGGTTGGGTACGCAGTGGCAGATTCTCCGGTCGCCGTAGGCGACGGGGCGCTTGATATTGCGAGCCTTGGAATCGATGGAAGCATGGTCGCTGCTCTGGCTCAGAGGGGTATACGCGAGCTCTTCCCCATACAGGTAATTATTTCCTTGTTTTCTGTCTGACTTACCGCCTGTTTGGCTGTCAGGAAATGTAATTTACATGAATTTTCCTTATTTTACTGTGTTTAGAATTTGGATGGGTATTTCAAAGGATTTTATTTTCTTCTAGGTTAATGATGCTTATTATTTTCTGACCCTCTGTTTGGCCACTGAGAAAATTAAGCGAAGTTGTTTTTTGGTTGTATAGAGTATATTTCATCCAAAGTCCAAACTATCATTGGGTGGATGCTATTTTCTTTTGCTGAGATTGTATGTAGTTTGTTACTTTACAATGGTTATGAAAAGCAGTATGTTTTCACTCCCAGAAAGCTGTGTTGGAACCAGCAATGCAAGGGCGGGACATGATAGGTAGAGCTAAAACTGGAACAGGGAAGACTCTTGCTTTTGGGCTTCCCATCTTGGATAAGATCATTCAGTTCAGAGCCCAGAATGGGTTTGTCACTCTCACCTCTCTTTTATGTGAAATTAGTTTGTAATCATTGATAGGATTTGATTAATGTGTACTTGTTGTGGTCCAGACGTGGGAGGAACCCTTTGGCTTTGGTGATGGCTCCAACAAGAGAGCTTGCTTGCCAAGTAGAGAAGGAGTTTAGGTTGACTGCACCCAGGCTATCTACTATATGTTGTTATGGTGGTTCACCAATCAACAACCAAATGAGGGCACTTAGAAATGGTGTTGATGTTGTTGTTGGCACCCCTGGTCGCATAATTGATCTGCTCGAGAGAGGTGCTTTGAATTTGTCTCAAGTTCAGTTTGTCGTGCTTGATGAAGCTGATCAGATGCTGGCGGTGGGATTTGAGGAAGCTGTAGAAGAAATCTTACAGCAGTTGCCAAAGCAACGTCAAAGCATGATGTTCTCAGCAACGATGCCACCTTTCATTAGAAGCCTAACACGAAAGTATCTGAAAAATCCACTGACCATTGATCTTGTGAGTATGAATATCAATTTCATCAATTCAAATCTAACTGCCAATCGAGTTAATGGGGTTATAATCATTTCAATCACGTCAGTTTTCTATCTTCAATGTGTTTCAATGCCTTTCAGCTCACGGCTCTCTGTTAATGTAGAGTATGTAATTTGCATTATTTAGTCACACCTTGCATTTGGACCCATGCCAAGGTCAGTTTGATTCTAATGGTTGAAGGGTGGGGATTAACACCTAATATGCATTGCAGGTTGGAGATTCCGATCAGAAATTAGCTGAAGGAATTTCCCTGTTTTCGGTTGCATCACATGGTATTGGGAAAGCGTCGATTCTTGGACCCCTGATAACAGTAATAACCCAAAACTCTCTTTCTATTTCCTTAGTTGTATTCCTATTATCTCGTGTCATTTTTTCTTCTCAATTTGCCTTTTTCTTTGTACCATTCATCCTTATATTGCCATTACCTTGTATGTCTGGTAAGGAACATGCAAAAGGAGGAAAGAGTATTGTTTTTACTCGTACTAAACGAGATGCCAATGATCTGGCACATGCTATGTCGACGAAGTATCAGTGTAAGGCTTTGCATGGTGATATTTCACAAAGTCAGAGGGAAAGAACACTTTCAGGGTTCCGAGATGGACGCTTTAATGTTTTAGTCGCCACGGATGTTGCGTCTCGTGGTCTTGATATCCCTAACGTTGATCTGGTTAGTTATTGTTCTCATTTCTTACAAATTATAACATATTCTACATTGCCGACATGTGAATTAGAAAAGCAAGGTTAAGTAGTTGCTTATTATAACTAGCTTTTGTAAAAACCCCGAGGTTAAAGGTTGAGTCTTCAAACATGGTTGATGAATTTAAATGGGATTTGAAGGGGCTACTTAGTCAGCCTAAAACCTTTTTTCCGCGAGAACCGATGTTGCTTGGTTTGTCCATTAAAATAAAATTGTATTGGTTGATGTAAGATGCCTTGTTTGATAGGATGTGTTCAGTTTAACTGCAAGGGATGTACCGGCCATCTTCATCCCACTGATATTGGTTCTCCCTAGAACAATGTAGCACTTGTTCCTCACCAAGATGCTAGATAGGCAATTGCCAACTTAACTGTGCTAGACTTGAATATGCTGCAATGTAATGTCCCATTTGATTATCTCCAAAAATTAAATGGGAAACAATAAGGTTCTTGACTTTTAGTGATTGACTTTCCACCCTTTACCCTCACACGGTTCCATTCCCTGTGTCAACTTTATAGGAGGATAGTATTGGTAATCCATTCTTAATTACCTAACTAAAATACTAACAGGACACTTACTGTGGGACATCCCTTTTAGAAAAGGGACACTTATTTTGACGGTATGTTAGCTAAGACTAGTTATCAAGTTCATCTTCAATTTTTTCGAAACATCCAACAGTAATCTTTGCTTGTATGTCTACACACTCTCTTTACCACATTCCCTTGATCAGAAGTAGAGGGGAGGTTTTCCCACTTGAGCTTCTGAGGTAATTTTTTCATGTGTCGCCATTTTGTGGCAATCCTTTACTGATGAGTTCTGACTATGAAGGCCTGGAAGAGTATATTGATTCAGTTTCTCAGCTTTCTATTTTACTCTCTTGACTAGTATCTGTCTTGCCTAATGACTCGTGTTTTTAAAACTATTTAGGTGGTACATTATGAGCTTCCAAACACGTCAGAGATCTTTGTTCACCGATCTGGCCGAACAGGGCGTGCTGGGAAGAAGGGATCTACAATTCTTATGTACACAAATAAGCAGGCTAGGGATGTGAAGCTTATTGAGAGGGAAATTGGATGCAGGTTCACAGAGGTAATAATACATTTGGTAATTTCTATTTTATAGAGGTAGATAGATTTGTGATTTTTATTATGCGTTCGATGAACAGCTTCCCAAAATCAGGGGTGACAGCGATATGCTGGAAGCCATGAGCGATGGTAATCGTTTGAGTTCAAGTGGAGGTTCTGGTGATCGTGGATATGGCGAAAGCTCAAGCTCCAGATTTGGTCGTTCCAGCTCAAGTGGCTACGGGCGCTCTGGTGGTTCATCTACTGGGAGGATGGGTGGGTATGGTGAATCCAGAACCGGCCGTTCTGGTGGTCAAGGTCGATTTGGTCGGTCTAGTGGTTCCAGCTCGAGTGGGTATGGGCGCTCTTCTGGGCGTAGGGGTGAGTATGGATCTGGACGATCTGGTTCGGGTCAATCTAGAGGAGGCCGATTCGATGAGTTCAAAGACTTTGGTGGACCCGGCAGCGACTTTTGGGACATGAGTGGATGAGGGTTCCTGTCAGGACTCTCTGATGCCTACGGTTATTGGTGAGAAACTAAAGGAGTCTCCAGTTTTGTCAGCATTATCTAGGATTAGTAGAAAGCCTATAGCCCTAGTTTATCATTGACAGCCAATATACAAAGTACAACACCAATTTGGTAGTTTTGGTTCTTAGTATGTGATATCAAATTAATTAATGATCCGATTTTCTTTGGTTCATATCATAGGTGACTGACTTGCAAGCTTAGGATTTATGTACTTGATTTTTATTGCTTCCTAGTCCCGTAGAGACATAACTATTTGTAATTGAAACTCGTCAAGAAGCACCATAATGTGTTAATCAGGTTATGAAGTCAAACTAAATCATCTTCTATTTATATTTATTTGAACTTTAAACTGAATTAAAAGTTTAATTTTAAAGTGTCCAGAGCGTCAATGGCGGGGGAATTCAGTTCCCCAATCGTCAAGGCCGGCTTGAGTTTTGACTCCCCT
>JAYMSV010002838.1:0-10553 GCA_036897745.1 Erodium moschatum
GTTGGTGCGTAATTTGTTTTGAAGCTGTGAAGCCCAAAAAATCTAACACTTCCTGAACTTGAGCTTGCAGCTGTGTTTGATGGCCTTGAGGAGTAGCAATGTTGTTTAGAATTGCCTCCAGCCCTTGTTTCTGAGATGGGATGGCCTGTAAAGCTGATTTGCCTTGCTCCATAGGATCTTGATACTCCGCTACCTGAGAAGGAATTGGAATCTCTAGATTCTGAATGCGTTGAGGAGGCGAAAAATGTAATAGTGCATGATCTGGGTTTTGAACAGGAACATGCTCAAAAGTCTGATCTATCCTCTCCTCCATAACTGAAGTAGAGAGAGTCTGCTTAGAATTCAAATCCTTCCCTTCAGAGAGACTTGCATTACATTCGGAAGAATTATCAGTTTCTTCAACTGAAGGAGACTCAAAAGGGTCAGAATTTGAATTGGTGGCCTAAGGAGTAGAGATTTAATCACTTTGAATTTCTGGGATTTGGGAAGCTTCCACTACAGAGACGCAAACTTTGCAAACTTGTTGGCCTAGGAAAATTTCTACTTCACAGGGAGAAGAAGCCAACATACTAGTATGGATGAGGACATAAGCACAATCAAGCTGTAAACTCGCAATTGTGCTAGGATGTGAGTAAACATAAGTTCCAAACTGAGAAATTGCAGCAGCAAATGTCTCCTCACACCAACCACGGTATGGTATGCCCTGTAAAGCAAGCCACACGAATTTTCCTCCTCTTTTGCAAAGGTACTCCTTTCCAGGGATAAAGGAGAGCCACTTCTGCAACTAGGCTCCACCATCCTTCATCAATTCTTTATCGAAGCAATGGTCTGGACAATAAGAGTTTTATTTCCAAGAGACTTCACTTGCACCTCACACACTCCTTCCAAAGCCATTTCTCTCATAATAGATTGCACATAATGACTTTTGAGACTGACTGCTAAATGGCAATTGTTAAGAAATAAATCCTGAGAGATAACAACTGACCCTCGAATTCGAGGAGGTTGAATAATGTCCAGCACCTTGTCCTTAACAGGAAGCATCTTTGTTGGCAAGTAGTGATCAGGAGCAGATAAACCAATTCTGGACCATGCTTCAGTAACTAAAAGTTTGTGCCCATTGATTGTAAACCGATTGAAAGAATTGATTGCCTTCTCCAGTTGAAATCTTGAGTTGAAGTAGCAGAACCCGTACCATTTTCCGCTCTTGCTTTCTTTGGCTGCTATGTGAAACCTTTTAACTTCTCCGACAGCAGAAAATAAATTAGCTAGCCAAGAATTTGTTGCTCTGCTGGGTAGATTGTGTATGAAAGCAACAAATTGTTGGTGCTTCTGCTGGACAGAATCAAAAATCTTGTTCACGGCTTTGGATTTGAGCTGTCTAATTTTAGTCATGAATTCGAACCCCGGAGGAGGGCCAACAGTGGAAGTCGATGAATCCTTCTCCATCAACTCCGCTTCAACCTGATCGGACGAGATGACCTCCGACCTTATATGCACCTTCCCAATCGGGCAGTACTGGACATCCATTATCAGCCGGAATCAACCCTGATTGAAGATGTGAATCTGCAGACGATGCGACGCCGAACGAAGTTCATCCAGCCACCAAAAAATGGAGAAACTCGAATCTCGCCGACCTAAGCTCAACAAACCACCGTTGATCGGACAAAACCGGCCAACCACCAAGAAAAACGGGCTCCAAGAACCAGCGATTCAAACGAATCGCTGCCAGAACATGCCAGAAAACGGGATCCAAATCATACTCTGAAGCGGTGAGCTCCAGGAAAGTAAGCAAGTTACCCTCATCCCCCAACGAGACTCTACGTCATCTGATCGGACGGAGGAAATACCGAAACGGGTCGGACGGAGAAATGACGATGACCTAAAAAAGGAAAAGAGGAGCGCGTGAAAAGGCGCGTTCCTACATGCGAATGTTGGGTTAAAATAAGTTTGAAGAGAAAGAATGCAGTTATGTATTTTAAGCCCCCTCACTTAATTAATACCTTTTGATAGGTTAAGGATTTAATACCTAACTGCATTCTTTCTCCTTATTAACATGAACTTACTGTTTCTCTTCTAAAAAATTAATCATCATGGTTAAGTTCTCTCTTTTAACCTAGCTTTAGCCCCTTTAGGGAGATGCTTCTAAAATTTCCCTACTTCAAAAAATATCTAGTGTTGTCTTTTATTTTTCATTTTTAAAATTTAAAGTATAAAATAATGTTGGCTGAATGAATTAACATAAATGATAAATGCCACACATGTAAGTTTAGGTCACAAATCACAACCTACAATAATACGAAGATAAAAGTCACAGCCTTCCAGTAAATTCAACCAAATTTAGTATGGTAAGAATGTAAGGGGACAAGTTTTTCTATCGTGAATTCTTTTTCAATTAAAAAGTATAAAGTTAATTCTAGTAACATTCTGATTTTGATGGGATAATGAAAATCTCTATTTCCTCAAACACGACCTAAAGTACTGCTTTATTTATGAAAGATCCGAAGCAAGAACCTAGAATTACATGAACGGGATGTCCACGGTATTTAATGGGTCCGTTGAATATTGGAGACGGATATCTTCCAAGTTCCAATCCTAAAGACAATAATAGCTGAAAAAACAGCCAGGCTGGCGCCTATGTGGCATAATCCATTTTGCGAGAATCCTCATAGTAGCCCTCTCCTTCCTCACTTCCTCTCTCCCGTTTCAGCTTCTCTGTATTAACTCTTGGGTGAGCCGTTACTGATCATGGTGTTCAGTTATTGCTCGACAATTAAGTTGGAAACCCATTGAGCTTTCCGCCCTCACCGATTTGATCTCCAGCCAAGCTTTATATTCCTCCCTCTCCGTCTTCTCTGATATTGCACTTGGCTCAATCATTACTGAGCTTAATTGGGCAAGGCAGATGGTCCTCCTCAACTGATGAACGAACCAGCTCTACCGCCGATGGTTTCGTCAGTTCCGTTGAATCCGAGTCCGCCTGCGCTAGTGAGTTCTCCTTATGTTGCCTGTTCGTTTTGTCGGATCTTCACGGTCTGTTCTATTAGGGTTTTCTCCCCAAATTCTGCATCAGTTAGGGATTGTTTGCTGTTACCCACGTAGCCACTACTGAATTAGGTTTGTTTGTTGTTCCCCAACCATCGCCTTCTCCATTAGGTTTGTCCCCAAAAACTGGGTTCATTCTGTTAGGTTTGTTTGCTTCAATTGACGGACCTTTGCATCAGGAAAATCGTTAATCAAATGGTTTGTGTGTTTACTGTTGAGGAAAATCATGAATCAATTTCATTCGGATAGTTTCCAATTTTATAGCTGATTAAACAAATGCATTACAGAACCAGATTTGCAATTGTTGATAAATCAGAAACTTTCTATGGCTGAATGATTATGATCCACTACCAAAATGATTCCTCTTAGTGGTTCTGTTTTTAAACATGATTGAAGAAACGATGTTTCTGATTATTCATATACGTTGAAGATGGGTTTGTGCCTTATTGGCAACATGGTGTAGGAGGAAAGCCTAAATATGCTAGAATATTGGTACGTCATTCGTTTGTGATCATAGGATTGTAACCATCTAAATTGTTTTTTTTCCTGTATGGATTTTGATATGATAGAATGTTCGAGTTCGTCTCAGTCAGGTTTGATCACCAACATCATCGGTGCGTCCCCCTGTTCCGATGAGTTCATGGGTTTTGTTCTCTGGTCAGGGTCTGGTTTATTGTTCGGGTTGCTCGATTTTTTGGGTTCCCTCTTCTCCGAGCAAGCACCGGGAGATGGATTTGATAAAACTTTACCCTTCTCCTCTTTTGATTTTGTTATATTTTTTCCTATGTGCTTGTGTTTTTATTGAATTTGTGTTCTGCCCATATAAATCTCCTTCTGTTGGTTTCGTCAACAAAATCTACCACCCAAATGTTGATGAGTTGTGAGTTCTTAACTATGTCTTTTAGGTTAAATCTTTATGGAAATGTTTCTAGGTCTTTTATGTTTCGATGCAATTCTGAGTTTCAGGTCTGGCTCGGTATGCTTAGATGTTATAAATCAAACTTGGAGCCCCATATTCAGTAAAAAAAAACACCAACATTGTGTTTTCTTATTTGTTTATTATGTTTTTTTATTCAGCGATTTTTATTTCCTCAATCCTGAGTTCCAAAGTGAGGGAACCCAGGAGCTGCAAATTGCAGACACAATACAGGTACAGGTTATGCAGAATACAAGAAAGCAAAACCAAACCTATTACACAACATTTTTGCTTTTTCTACAACACATAAACGGGGATCTCAACCATTCAACCACTGAAAAATTAACTTGGTCACCCAATTTAGCCTTAAGGGAGTTATAGGATGCAGACTAGACCTTCCATAACAACAGAACCCAATTTACCTCCACGTTATTGAACCATAAGTTGTTCCTTGCGACCCAAGTTTCCCATATGACAAAGCCAATGATTCCTTTCCAAAATTTTCTGAAGCCCCTAGGAGCCAGCCAATTCCAGGAAGCTACAAAGGAGGAGAACTCAATAGGCATTGAAGACTGAATTTTCCACCAAGCCAATATTGAACCCCACAAGAGCCAAACCTTTCTGTAGTGAATGAACAAGTGAGGAGCATCCTCGAGGGCTACTTTGCAAAAGGGACAAAGGCAATGCATAATGGGGATTCTAATGCCCCTCTCTTCAAGGAAAGCTTTTGTAGGGATAGCCCCATTGCATCCAAGCCATAAAAGCTGCTAATTTAGGGCTAAAACCTGATTTCCACATAATAGCTCCCCAAGAATTTGCAACACCTCTACCAGCCAAGCAATGAAAAACAGAAGACACTTTAAAGCCTGTTTTATTGTGATACCAAATTGGTTCATCAGGGATTTGGGGAAAAATCACAAAAGAGGCCAGACCTGTCAACAATTCATCTTCCAACTTCTTTTCCCAGGTTGATCTCTGCCTAGAGAATGAGAGAAACCAGCCATTGTTGACCCAGAAATCTTCCACAAAGCCTTCCTTGTACAGGGACAGAATAAACAGACTTTCAAATTTAGCTTTGAGAAAAGAATTTCCAAACCAGAGATCCTGCCAAAATCTGATCCTTTTGCCATTACCTAGTCTCCAACTGCTACTTGAACTATTAAATAATTCACTGAAAATAGGATCCAGACTAAGACTTTGGATATGACCAAACCAAGAGCCTTTGTCAATTTTTTCAAACCTACATAAATTCCACTCCTTATTACTCCAACCATTCTTTGCACAAAGAATCAATTTCCAGAGAGAATCTTCATCTGAACAAAACCTCCACCACTATTTGGAGAGCAAACAATCATTCATCAAAGAAAATTTCCTCAACCCCAGACCTCCCTCATTTTTTGGAGAACAAACTTTATTCCAGCATACCTTATGAATAGCCCTCTTTCCTGCTGCCTTGCAACACAAGAAACCCCTTTGCAACTTCTCAAGATTCAAAATTACATATTTAGGAACCTTCATAAGGGACATATAATATAGGGGAAGAGCGACTAGAGTAGACTTTATCAAAGTGATTCTACCCCCCAAACTTAGGAATCTAGCTTGCCACAAATTCAACTTCCTTTTGTATTTACCCACAATAGGATCGCGGTTTTGACCCTTCTAGGATTTTCTCCCAATGAGAAACCCAAATAAGAGAAGGGTAGATTAGTAGTAGCACAGGCCAGGATATAAGAGACTAAGTCATCATTGACAGATGAAGGATTGACTACCACTGAGCTAGATTTTCTAAAGTTGATTTTGAGGACTGAACTTAACTGAAAACCTGCAAGAGATAACTTTAAGTTGGCAATTTCACCAGCATTCCCTTTGATGAATAAGATTGTATCATCAGCAAACTACAAATGGGAAATCTCAGGGCCTTCAGAACCAAATTTGAACCCTACAAAGTTCCCTTCAGCAATGCCCTCTTCCAGAATCAGGTGAAGACCTTCCCCAGCTATTGCAAATAACAGAGGTGAGAGAGGGCAACCTTGTCTAATTCCTCTCCCCATGACGAATTCAGGAGATGGAGAACCATTAACCAGAACTGAGATATGAGCTTTAAAACAGCTCATCATCCAATTGCACCAGAGATGACCAAAACCCATCCTTGATAAATAAGAGATCAGGTAATCCCAGCTTAGAGTGTCATAAGCTTTCTCAAAATCCAGTTTAATGATTGAAACCTGTTCTTTTGATTATTTTTTGCTGAGTGAACAATTTCAGAGGCAATTAAGATTCCATCTAAAATTTGTCTCCCACTGATGAAGTTTGCTTGGGTGTCACTGACAATATCACTAATAACTCTTTTGAAACTTCTTGACAGAATTTTGGCCAAGAGCTTATAAGATGCAGTGAGAAGACTAATTGGTTTAAAATCAGAGAAGCAAGCAGGTCCTTTAATTTTAGGAATAAGGGCTAAGAATGTAGAGTTTATGCCCTTTCCAATGGTACCTTTTGAATGAAAATCAGACAAGATATTCATTACCTCAAGTTTGATGATCTCCCAGCCCTGTTGGAAGAAAGCCCAGCTTGTGGACCTTTTTGAGAGGTTTAATTATGAACATTTGGAATTTGGATTTGTCCCAGGTTGTGATTATACCTCCTAACAGACCTTCTGCTGCAGAAATAACATATTCTCAATTAGCCCCAAGCCTGCAAAGCCTTTCAAAATTACCAGGAATAGATGCCATTTTTGCTTCTTGAATCAGAATGAGTGTTGTCTTCTTCCTTCTCACCATTTCCCTCAACATACTCCTCTTTTGATTTGAGGAGAGCCCTCTCACATTCCAAGAGAGGGCAGAGAAGCTCATGCTGCAAATCAGGGTTTGGAGCCAGCCCCTTTTGGTCTTGCAAGAGGCTCTCCAGTGAGATCTTCTTATGCGTCTATCCCTTCCTCATCCTCACTCAAATCAGCTTCATTGTTCCAACCCTCCAACACACCCTTGAGTGACTCAATATGTTCCCTCAATAGATCATCTCTTCCTTTTGTGTTAAAACCTGACTTGTTCACATACTGTAAGGCTTTCTCGTATGAATCAGTGTTGATTCCATATGTTTGTTCCACCAATGTTTCATCAGAGACTGATTTTATAGAGGCATGGTTTTTGAATTTCTTACCTCCCTTGGATTTATTTTTTGGATATCTTGGGTTAGCCGAGACTGTTGCTTCCGAATCATTAACTTCCAAAACATTAATTGAGGTTGTTTTGTTCGAAGCAGATACATCGTACTTGCATTTATTTCTCCATTCTTTTTATTAACCGAAGATTGCCTCGGGTTTCCCAAATTCTCTCCATGCGATGTCTCATTAATTGGGGATAATAAGTTCGCGCCAGATTTCGAAGCGTCACGATGCTCGGAGGAAAGTTATACCTCATCGGAGCTCCTTGAAGATTCCGGCGAAATCTTATCTTTGAGGTGGATCGGAGGAACCAGACTCGGGTTGATTTCATTCACCTTGATTGCAAATTTAACATCCCCCAGATTGAGGGTTAACGTTTCATCAGTTGGCGCAAGTGAGTTTACATGGATCAATGCAAGTCCTTTGTGGAGATCAGATTAAGAGAAAGTCTCAGGGTGAAGAAATAGAAAGGCTCCCAATCGATTTGCAATGTTGCTAAAATTCGCAGCTTTCCTTCCCTGAATTGGAATGCCCTCAATGGATATCCATTTATAAAATCCCCCCTTATAGAGGAGATCCTCCTTGCCATGAATCATTGTAATCCAAGGATTTAAGCTACTCCAACCATCTTCAATCATCTTGTTTTCGAATTCTTCATCACTACAAGAGAGAAAAAGCACTCTGTTCCCCATGTCTCTAACTGAGATATCAAGAATTCCATTACTGCTCAGCTCCTCTTGAATGGAAGTCGCACTACGTACGAAACAACTTAGTCCCATCCATCCCTCCGAAGCTAGAGATTCCAAATCCAAGTCCTCTCCCAACACGGAGGTCAATTTTGCTTTTTCTTTTTTCCGATTCACTAGAAAGGATCTGATATCTTCAACATTTTGCTTTAGTCCAACCTTCAGTCGCTTCTCTCTAGCCGGAGCAACAAAGAGATTCAGGTCACCCAATTTTGAACCATTGAACATTTCGATTACTCTGAATATATCAGTTCCTTCTGCATATATTATAAAACAAAAAAAACTTTCTTGCTTTATTTGGGTGCTGAGGAATGTGAATCTCATCGATATCCCCTGCTACCCTAAAAATTGTTTCCAGGCCTTTGCTATCAGATCTGTCCGGAATGTTAAGTACGAAGACCTTCCTAGGATGAATCAAACCCGACTGAGTCCTTCAATTGACTATCATCCTTCTCCGCTTGAACTTGTTGAGATGAGATCACCACCGATCTCACCTGCCTTCTAGCTCCTCCTTCTAACTCGAGACCGTCCTCCTTGTGGGCTTGATGCTTCTTGTTCTCGACATTGCTCGGCGCTCCAAACTTTGATCCCCCACCAGACCGGCAGTAACCCCTAGTGCGCGGAGTTCCTCTTCCGAATATCTCACCCCCGATCCAGACCAACATCCTCCGTTCCCTCCCCTCATGTTGCGTGAATTAATAAATTATGTAGCACTGTTTTTTGTAATCATTGGCAAGGTGTCCCTATTGATCGAGTATTTTACTTCTGAATATAGTATGTTTCTAATCAAAATTGTCGCTACATGTTGACATTCCATTGAACCTCCATCTTCGAATTAACTGTGTGGAGGAGAATATTATCTGAATTTCGTTTTCCAGGTCTATTTCTGTAATGGACTGGAACTTAAACTGTCCATGTGCAAGTATGGTGGACTAATAAATTACGTATCTCTGTTTTTTTAATCATTGGATACGGATTTTTTTTAACCGGCTGATCATAAGGTACTTCTAAGTTATGTGTTGTAGACTGAAAGTTCGCTACTCAAAAATTTAAATTCAGAGAAAACTTCCACTTCTACAGATGACATGTTGAAAGGATTTGTAGAATGGCTTAGTGCACAAGTTTGTACAATTATGTCTCATATCTTCCTTTGAATTTTGACTTGAACAATGTCTATGAAACAACTTGAATGGAGAAAAGATTATTACAGTAGAATTCTTTAGTTTTGATTTTTTTTGTTGATTGATTACGCTGTTAATTGTGTTTTAGATTGGTATTGTTTTGGTACTATTTTTTATTATTGGTTGGTTATCTCCATATGCTCTTTATGTTTACTTTTTTTGTTCCCTGATAGAGTAGTAAAGGATGTATATTGCTGCAACAATGTTAACCAAAAATTGAGCAGATTGGGTTTGTTAAGCATAGTTGTGCCTTATCTAGGTTGTTTTTGTAATTCGATTACTATATGCGGTGTGATTATCATGATATATTCATTGACTTTGACCTTCTCCGTTAATGAAAATGTGCAACATATAAGGAGTTCCGATGATTTTCAATCCATGACTCTGGTCAGAAGTAGTTGTCATTTTTACGAGTCTTATGTGTGGTTTTAGATATTTCTTGCTTGAGTTGAGTATGTCTCTGGTTTGGCTGTGGTGATTATAGAGTGTAGAAAGGATTTACCGAGGTACGCATGTGCTGAAGTTGGAATGATTTCTTTTTACATTGACCTTCCAGAGCAAGTGTCTGAACCTGAGGTGACCGACAAGGTTCACGAGTTAAATGCATATCCTGATATTAGTTAACAAACTATCTCTTAAAGCACATTTAGTTCTTTTTTTCCATTTGCAAAAGGGGCATACATAAAATAAGCTTTACATCACCAAATCTATACTGGAATCATACAACAGACGTAAACGAACAGTTTCTCCATGATCAACAGTTCTCTTTTGGTTTTGATGAGCTCGAGTCCTCAAATGATTTGAGCTTGCATTTACATTAGTTACTTTCACCATGATCAACAATTTTCTTTTGGCTTTGATGAGCTCGAGTCCTCAAATGATTTGAGCTTGCATTTAAATTAGTTATTGTATTCATTTGATTCGACTTTTCAATGGCTTGCTTTTGTGTGTTGAAACAACTGTGTTGGGTAAAGGGAAGAAGGAGACTAATGGGTTGAAGGCATCTGAAAGGTACATAAGCAATTCAATTAGTTATTGTATTTATTTGATGCGATATACTTACACTGTATTTTTTGCAGGTAGGTTGGATTAGTTGGTTTTCTGTACGGAGAGTCTGGCAGTCTGCAATTATAAAGGTGTGTTTTTTCTTCTCTTTGCGACTCCTGGACAGAAAATATTTATATTTACTCACACAACTGTAATGGCTCTCCAGCCCACTCAAACATTCTTAAAGAATTTGTAATATACATGCAAAGAATTATCCATGTAGTGAGAACTTGTGTACTGTTTTCCACATACATTGTACTAAGGATGATTCTTTCAAATTGTCTTAGTTTTAATCCTTAATTAAATAGTATTTGAAATGGATATGGTTTTCATGTGTGCCTTAATTAAATTGTATTTTGTGGTTTTGTTGATACTCAGTCTACTAATTTTTGTCGGTCTTATCTAGGCTCAATAAATGGTACAGAAATAAAACGATTGAAATGGGTGATTTGGGGAAG
>JAYMSV010002839.1:0-10553 GCA_036897745.1 Erodium moschatum
TTGCGCGTTGCGCCCCACCCAAAACCCCCCTCTATCTTCCCGACGCGCGGCCCAACCCCTACCGCCGATTCGGCATCTCGGTTTATCTCCGGTTCTCACGGGCCGAAACGGAACGGTTCGGCCACGGCAAGGCCGCTTCGTAGCTTCTGCAATCTCCGGTTCTCCAGGCTAGTTCTCTTAATTCTGTTTTTTGTATCACTGCGGTATCTTTTGTTTGGTTCCTAGGAAACCGAAGGAAAATGAAGGTAGTTTGGGGGGTTTGCAAAATTTGCGATTCTATGAAAGTTTTAGCACATTGATGACTGAAATTTTGTTATGAAAACAGGAACTGAGAGTAAATCTAAGGAAGAATCTGCATATCCTATTGGCAATCTGGAAGTGTTTGATTTAAATGGGAAAGCAATTCCAATCACTGATCTGTGGAAGGATCGGACGGCTGTGGTGGCATTTGCTCGCCATTTTGGGTGATTTTAGTGCCATTTTAACAAATTTGAGCTAATTTTAGGTGTTCTAATTGTATGTATAATGTATTATCTTCGTGCTAAGTAATTGCTGTTATGTTTTTCAGGTGTGTTCTTTGTCGTAGAAGAGCTGATTTTCTTGCTGCGAAGAAGGTAATGGCACGTTAGGACTAACAGGTTCATGTCATAGCCTATCCTTCTGTTGCTTTCATCGCACTAGTTTTTGGTTCACTTGTGTAGATATGCTATTCTTCGAGGACTATCTTGTTTCTCTTGTCCATTATAAATCCCTATTGTTTCAAAGTCTTAAGGGATAATCTTTCAAAAGTACACTAATCTTGACACCTTTCTGAGAGGATCGTGACAAATCTCCCATTTTGCATACATATTTGTGAACTAATGATATGGGTCTTACGTATTAATAGGATGTAATGGATGCAGCTGGTGTGGCACTCGTTTTGATTGGACCCGGTTCTGTTGATCAGGTACTTGATATTTGAAGCAGTTGATACATGATCCGACTCTATCTATACCTCTATTAATTTGTATAAGTTCTCGAAAAAAAGTTACACCAGGCATATACGCCTTTTATTTTTCGGTTTTATTTAGTGTGTTGTTGTTGGAGCATTTTTTATTGCGGTAATTGTAAAAAAGGACCCTTAGGTATTCACTTTTGGCAATTTGTAGCCCTCTCTTTGATGATTGCAAAGAAGTGCCATGAACTTGTCTTTTTGTTGCACTTTGTATAAATTTGTTTAAATTTTACCCTTGGAAATTGCTAAGATGAATAAAATTAAGGGGTTGAAATTTTGGATTTTTCATTTTGTACTTATTATTTTCTTAATCTAAATTATAAGGATAAAGTAGTCATTTTCATACAATTTGCAAGAAAAAGACAAATTCAGTGTGCTTTTTTGCAATCAACAAAGAAGAGGGGTACAAATTGCAAAAAGTGATACCTCAACATACTGTTTTGCAATTATCCCTTTTTTATTCTTGCAAACTTTCTTCAAGGATTTGAATTTTCAGTTTATAGCATCATATGTGTAGTTTGAACCATTGTATGATTATCATCATTCATTTGATGCAGGCAAGAACATTCTATGAACAGACAAAATTCCAAGGAGGTGCGTTTAATGAGTATGGGATGATTATCGAAATAGTTATCCTCTTAAGCTGTTTAGGAATCAACGCTTTGGACTTTGGAGTTATTTGGCAGTGCAATGAGGGCTTTTTCTGGACATTTCAAGTTCTTTTCTGTTATAAGCAGTGACTCAATAACAATTTGGTTATTTTTTCAGAAGTTTATGCAGATCCTAGCTACAAATCATACCAGGCACTCCAATTTGTTTCTGGGGTGACAACCACATTTACTCCTAAGGTAAAAGTGTTTTTTGTTTGCTCCATGTGCTCCAGGTGTCATGAATATATATGATAAAAGTGGCATACAATGTACTGTGTATTTTTTACCTCAAAATTATCGTAGTTCAGTTTTATGTTTTATTATGCAGGCAGCTCTTCAGATAATACAATCCTACAAGGAAGGCTATAGGCAAGACTGGAAGCTTTCGTTTGAAAAAGACACGAGGACCAGAGGTGGCTGGTATGTGAATCATCTTAAGGGACTTTGTGCAACTTGTAGCCCTCTTCTTTGATTATTGCAAAAAAGTACCCTGAACTTGTCTTTTTATTCCAATTTGTATAAAAATGAGATTTAAAAGTAATGAGTAAAAAACAAAAACTTGCAAAAAGTGAGTACCTAAGGGTACATTTTTGAAATTACCCCGTATCTTAATAAGTACAAGTTGGATCAATAAGTATGATGACATTCACGTTTCATTACTTCAAAGTTTCAGAAGACGCGTTCTCCATTCACTTAGTGCTCAAATAAAATAATAAGTTTTGGAAGACACGCTTTTCCTAACCAACCGATAAAATAAAATAATAAAAAATTCAAGCAAGTTACATGACACGTTTAAATGAACTTTTCATATGTTTGTAGATTAATCAGCAGTGAAAATTCATGCTGTTTTCAGTAACAAAAATGACCAAATTTCAGCGTTTTACTAAAAAGCAATTTCATCAAGATCTTAGATCAACCATCTTTTGAATTATTTTTCAGGCAACAAGGCGGAATAATTGTTGCAGGTCCGGGTAAAGACAACATTTTCTACATGTACAGGGTAAATCCTCCCATTGATCTGCCTACTGCTCTTTTTCTTAATATAACATGTGCAGCAAGAACCATATTGATGCACGGATTACACTAAATGTTTGCAACACGAGTACAAATAAAGACATAGATTCTTGGGATAATTGCAAAAAAAGTACCCTGAGGTATTCATTTCTTACAACTTGTAGCCTTCTTTGAAGATTGCAAGAGAAAGTACCTTGAACTTGCCTTTGTAGCAATTTGTATTAAAAGGATGATTTTACCCTTACAGTTTAGATTTATAAAACAATGAGTAAAAAACAAAAAAAATCTAAATTTTCATATCCTTAATTTTCTTCCTTTTTGTACTGTACAAAGGGTAAGAAATCCAAGGGATACGAAAATTTGAATTTTTTTGTTCTTCAATTATTATTTTTAAAATTTAAATTTAAATTTCGAAGGGTAAAATCGCCATTTTGAAACAAATTCATATAAAGTGCAGCAAAAAGATAACTTCAGGATACTTTTTTGCAATTGTCAAAGAAGATGGATACAAGTTGCAAAAAGTGAATACCTCAGGGTACTTTTTTTGCAGTTATTCCTATATTTTTTGTTGCCATGATGATAATGTAGTTCATTCCAATTGGGATAATTAGCGGTCTCCTATAAAAAAAATTCTTCTAATAATATTAGATTCATTCATTTGAACAGGATAAGGAGGCAGGGGATGAACCAGAAATTGAAGATGTCTTAAGAGCATGTTGCTCAGAGAGAAAGAAGTGACTTCTCCTATGTAGTTTCACTTCCCTTTATCTCAAGCACGGTGTGCCAAGGTTTCGGTGTTCCAACCAAGCAATATTGTATGTAACCATAAACTTGAAATGAATACGAAAATCGTATACCTATTGTTGTCCCCTTGAGGGTCGAGGGAAGACCAATTACAAACTTTTTTAATTGTCTTTAGACTAGTTGAGTCCCACATTGTAATGATCTGAACCTGAACGATATTTGGTGTACATGGTATATGTTAATGAATAACTTAATAAGATTGATGAACATTTTTGAAATAGCATTGTGCCTGTTGCGAGTCGCGTGGTTGTTTCTGGGTTTCTGGGTTGGTTGATATGGTTCAAGACGACGCTGAATTGGACTTCTCTCAGATTATTGCTACAGACACAACTCTTTGTACCGTGGGTCTGGGCTAGATGTTGGTCCTTATTTCCACCTCGGTCGGGTCTCCTTTTCAGTTGACTACAGCAATGTGTTGATTGATCCTTGCATAGGAGAGAGGATCACCAACTCTGTGGCGAAACTTGTTGTGTGCATAAGGGTCATATATCGGGGTATTAAGATGGCGAAACTTGTTGCGTGCATAAGGGTCATATATCGGGGTCTTAAACGAGATAAGGGTTTTCGGAAGTTAGATGAAGTCCTAAGCTCCCGAGATTGTGTATTTTAAGTTTTGTTGCTCTTCTATTCTGTTCGTTCTGAGCTCCCGAGATCTATCTCTTTGTAACCGTCGTTATCGTTTAATACATTTCTTGCTTTCTGGTAAAAAAATCTGTGTAACATCAATAACAATACACATTGTTTTACAACACCTTTGCTAGTTACAATTGATTGAACAACTCATCTTTTACACAGGAGACTTATTTTTGTACTGTCATATGAAGAAATGTACATACATCAAAGAATTGTGTACAAAATTTAAGGTTAATACTCACAAAATGATCGTCTTCTGGTCGAGCACGTGCACTCTTCTCTGCAGCCAACTACGCAACGATTTTCTTGTGACCTTTAACCTTTGTATATTTGCCGGTCTCCGGGTGGAAACTACCAAGTTATCATCTGCAGTTCTAGGTACCTCCAAAAGAACCTCTAGTCCCAGTTCCTCCTTCAGAAGTTTAGTTATTGCACCTTTCACTTGATTTTTGGCAGTGTCCAAGTTCTCTTTAACGACTCCTAATATAATTTGCAGGTCGTCCCTTACTGAATCTCCTGCAGCCAAAAACAAACAGAATAGAAAGGGTTGAAGTCGGATTGTCTGACTAGCCTTCCTGATGACTTCTTGTTGTGATGAATGAGTTTAGTTTTACGAATAATTGCGAAAAAGTACTATGTACTATCGACTTTTTGCAGGCCGGTGCCCTTATCTTCAAACTAAATCTTGCAGGTTGTGACCTTTAACTGTATCATGTTGCACCTTGTGTCAATTTATTCCAAAATGAGGACTGTACCCTTAATATTTTAAATCAAAATGTAGAAAACAAAAAAAATATTCAAAATTAATTTTTCCGTATCTTCAAACTATTGCAGGTTGTGGCCTTGAACTTTATCATGTTGCACCTTGTGTCAATTAATTCCAAAATGAGGATTTTACCCTTCAAATTTTAAAACAAAAAAAATCAGTTTTTCCAAATTTCAAATTTTACTACCTTATTTTTCATTCTACTAACCTAATTGCATTAATCGAATTGTTTTGATTTGATTATTAATCAATTTTAAATAGGTTAGTGGACATAATCGATTTTTTTTAATTTAAAATTTATCCTTTTAGAACAAACTGACACACAAGGTGCAACAAAATATAAGTTCAGGGTCACAGCCAACAACGATTTAAAGATAACGGCACAAACCTACAAAAAGTCGATAGTATGTGGTACTTTTTTGTAATTATCCTTCCATTCCATGTTGAATTTGTGGATAGAATATTTAGAACGGATAATGAGTAAGGGTTCATACCTATATTATAGTTCTCCTTGATCATCCGTAGAACAGCAAGAACAACAATTCGAGCTTCAACCTGCATATTATGCAAGAAGAGGATATTTTTATCGCAGAGCAAGACCAAAAGCTTAATACTTGTCAAAAGGAGAGCATATAGACAAGAAACTATGCTAGATGATAATCTGTAGAGCAGCGAGGACAACAATTTGAGCTTCAAATTGCATATCATACAAAATGTGGGTATGTTTATCGCAAAGCAAGACCAAAAGCGTAGTACTTGTCCAAAGGATAATAGATAAACAAGAGACTATGTTAGATGATGGGAACAAACTAATCAACAATCCAATCATTTCCCAAACAAAAATGTGGAAACTGAGAGGGATGATATAAAAGATAGAGCGGATAATATCACAAAACCACACTAACCTTGTCACCTTTCTCGTTTAACTACACTCACCTATAAATTTTCTCACTCAATTATACTAAACTTACAAGTTTTCTAGTTTTACTCTATTTTGGTAATAAATGACAAAAATGCCCTTCATTAGTTTTATAATTTTCAAAATATGTCAGTACTATAGAGAATTTTGTCCGATTACCATAAATTGCTGCAGGGGTATGTTTGTCATTTAAAATCAAAATAGAGCAGAGGGTAAACTTTTGGAAGTTCAAATTTGAAAGTCGGCATAGTTAATGGAGAAATGTAACAAGGTCAGTTTAGTTTTGTGAGTATACCAAAATAGAAACATGGTAGCATAGTTTAGAACCCTAGATGTCATATAAAACTCATAACCCGGACGATATCAACTCTTACCTTTGTAAGCCCCTGAAGATCAATTGTGAGGCTTTCAGCAGTGCTCTCTTGCAAGTGTGCAGCAATTGTCTCAAGTAGTAGACTTTGAGGCCTTCTTTCGGAGGTGGTTCTGTTTGAGGACTTGACCTCTTCATGATTCTTGTCACTGTCCCGTATAACTCCTTCACACCACTCCTCAATAAGTTCCTTGAGATAGTAATCATTAGACCTATACCTGTAATTTAAAGGCTTGGCCATGAGAACAAAGATTTCTCTGAAGCGTCTAGGTAATATCAGTATGAACATTGGAGCAAAACTTGCTCATGATTATCTCAGTACAAAGGATGATCTTAGACCCAATTGTCCACATATCTTTATGAGTATGTGTCAACTATAGAAAGGAAGTCGGTGTATCAGTACAGGCATTTGAGAACGAGGCTTTGAACCAGCAAAATCAACAATAAAAATTCACAAGGCAATTTTAGCCAAAATGACTGAATTTTTTTATAAGTTTCGGTACTTAGGATAGCATATAAACATAGTAGAAAGGGGTGACAGAAATAGTAGCTAGCATATTCACCATAATATGAAAGAAGGGGTAACTTCATTAACACCCTCCCTTTGACCCTTGTTTCTACCATACACACGGTAGAGGTGAGGTGCTATCAGTAACACACTGTTACCTTTCGTTTATCATCAAAAACACACGGATTTGGGTCATTTTGTCCCAAAAAAACACTGATAAATGAGAAAGGTGACAGTGCATTCCGGATAAAACCATCACCATTTGTGTGTAAATCCGGGTGTTTTTTATTAATACAAAACGTGACGGTGTGTTACTGGTAACCCCTCACCTTTAGGGGGTGTTTTTGATACCGAAAGGTCAAAACGTTTTCCCTTGAAAGAATAATGATGTGATGAAAAAAATGACAATGCAAAAATCACTAGATTATAACTTACCCTGCTTTCCGCATGTCTTGATATACAGCCAAGCATTGTTGTACTTCATGCACGGAACCATATCTTTTTCGAGCTCTTAGAAGTGTATTATAAGTCACCTGCAAGGACAATTTTTTACATACTGAGTTGACTGCAAGAAAACATTCTCATTACTCTGAAGTCTGAACTATTTATAGAGCACTATCAACCATTTGTTTGAGTGCAAGAAAAGAACTTGCCAAACATTAGAGCTCAGTTCAGCACACTAGACCTGGAAATATTGAATGAGTATGGGATATGCTGAAACGATAACTCGCTACGAGGCATGTTTGACATATGCCATATCACTTACCAGGTTTGGTCGTACATTGGAAATTTTCATTTCTTCATATAACGAGAAAGCTGATTTCAAATTTCTACTTCTCACACAAACCTAGGAATGAAAGATCACGGTGTATCAATACTAGGAAAAAACAATATAACATGACATGAAATAAGAACTAGAGTGTGGAAAGGACAGAATTACAAGTGAGATTTGAACCTTAATAGCTGCTGTATACGCAACCACATCGGGCTTAATTCCATCCATATCCATACTTCTCAAAATCTGCCATGAGAGAAAGACAAGTTAAGAAAACATTATATCATGATGGACTATATGGTGCAAGTTAATTGCTTAAGAAATGAAGGGCTAACACTCAAAAAACTTCAATGGCTTATGAAAGTTAAAAAGGTATTAAATGCAGTATATCAAGTTATGAACAACAGGTCATTCAAAAAAAAGTTATGAACAACAGGAGGAACTAAGATGTGTGACAGATATACCATGCAAATTTAGCAAAGTCAGAATTCATTGGAAAACAGGGTTGGTTCTTCTTGTTCTTCATTGGTAGTAGGGGACATATTGAGACAAATCTAACTTTCATAGCTGCCCCATGGCAACTTTGAACCCATCAGGTGCTAAAGTCCCTTACCATCTCAGTATTATTGTTCTACTGGGGAAGTTTGCCATACAAATTTCTCCAGTAAAGATTTTGGGGTTAAAAGTCATATAATCTCTTCATTAAATTGTACATGGATGATGGGTATTTTATCTGAAAACCGATGAAACAAAAAATAATATCATTCAGGGCTCTATGTACCCCACATGGGCTATATTATGACTGTATATACAGTGCACATAAGCAATATCAACAAATACTTTTCATGTGATATGAACTCAAAGAATCCTAATTACATGAAAATTGGAAGTAATAACAATAGTTTCTCAGATCATAATAATTTTGTTAACGGTGAAAAGAAGAAGAAAAAAATGCTGTACCTCTATGGCACCCTTTACATTTCCTGATAAACAACATATATTTATCAAATTCGACCAGCTTATTTTATCAGGAGAAAGACCTAATTGCTTCATCTCGTCCATCATTTCTATTGCGCGGTAGTAATCAGTACCACAAGCCTTCATCAATGTATTATATGTCGCAGTATCGGGTTTGAAGGAAAAAGTTTTTGCTAAACTTGAATGACTCCTGGATATGGAGTTTGATTTACTAGTAACACAATGTTCAGGTGTTTTCTCTTCCCCTCTTGTGTTATCTGCCTTTAAGCCGTTATCTTCTATATAAGCCTCTGAAATTTTACCTCCCTTCCAAGACCAGAAAAGACGAAAAGCTCTGTCATACTGGAAAGTCTCAACACAAGCATGTAAAAGGATATTGCAACAGTGTGAATTAGGTTCACAGCCAGCCAAAAGCATCTCATCAAATAACTGAATCGCTTGTTCTACTTGCCCAGCATTGGCACATGCACTGATCAATGACGACCATGTAACTGTATTTGGAATTACACCAGCCGATAGCATGTCTTCTTTGATTGTTAGTGCCATGTGGCATAATTTTGCATCTGCAAAGACCTGAAAAGTATTGCATGGGTAGATACTAAGCTAAGGTACTAACATATGTGCAAAATATATGCAGGAACTATGTAAATATAACACATGAACAATATGTAAGGAGGCACTGAAAATGATATCATGATAACATTGAGACATACCTTTATAATTGTGCTGTAAGTGAAGACGTCCAACTTTACCGCCTCTGTAGATTCCAGCTGCTTTAATTCCCTGTAAATATCTTGGGCCATATCGACCCTTCCTGCGTGACAGCAGGCCTTCAAAAGGATATTATAAGACGTCATATCTGCCGATACACCAAGATTCTGGACAAGCAAATGGATTAGATTTTATATATGTTTATATGTATGTGTGTGTATGAAAATTCGAAAAACAAAACCTACTAAGATGTAGACTTCTCATATGCATGAGAAGGATTTACCTTCATGTTCTTGTATACTTCCAATGTGTAGCTCAAATCACTCGCATTCACATTCATCAGACTGTTGAAGACAAATATATTGGGGGTGACCTTCTGACTAAGTAACTCCTGCAGCAAACCCCGTGCATACAAATTCATATATTAAGAGCTCAAAATCTAGATGGCAACATCTGAAAACTGGATTGCACGTTACATATAGATTTCCAGAGAACAAAAAGCTCGTCATGCAGGTTAGTTCTTGCTAATCTACTCTATTGAGAACCCCCAACCCTCACATTCCTTCCCCCACCCTTCCATCTCTTGTGCATTCCCTTCCTCGAAGTTTGATCAGAAGTAGGGAACTTGCAAAAGCATGTTTTATTGTACATACTCTACTGATCGTGATGATGCTAATTACTTGCTCCACACTATCTTACTAACCGTTATATCTACTATCAGACCGTAACACTACCCAACACAACTAACTAACCTCTATATCCACATCTCCTGCAGTTATCCTTATCATTCATATACTTATGCTAATGGGTAAACCATATGGTGGTTATGTGCAAGCTACACCTGAATCATATAGGTAATAAATTATTAAAGGAAGCAAAGACAAGTACCTCATATATGTACCTAGATTTCATGAAGTCGCCACAGATACCACAAACATCAATTATTGTGCGGTATATAAACATATTTGGACTGCTAATCTTTTGCGGGGATGCTTCAAATGCCATCAAAGCAGACACCAAGTCTCCTTTCTTTCCAAAATCTTTAATTATGCTGCAGTACAATATCTCTGCATGCCGAAAAGTGCACGCATACCTGCATATGTGATTGTTAAGGAATTAAACATATACAACCTTGATAATTGAATGCAGGGAACTGGCATAATACCAAGTACCAACATTTGATGAATTAATCATACCTTATGGCCATACTTGGGTTGCGTTTATCAACACAAATCTTTATAACATTGGATGGATCAACCAGTTCTTTGGTTGCGAATCCAAGACCTGGACCAAAGGAACAGTTAAATACCCACATGAAAAACTTTTAACATAAATACACACCCAAATCTCCCACAGGCATTACATGATTTCCTTTCTCTGAAATTAATTCTATGGAGCATTTGAAATGATTACATGTTAAAGTTCAAAACC
>JAYMSV010002840.1:0-10552 GCA_036897745.1 Erodium moschatum
TTGCCTTCATATATCGCTTTAAGGCTGTTTTTCACAATTCTTCCCTCTTTTTGTTGTGTTGCTCAGAGTCTAAGCCAATTTAGAGAAGTAATATTTTTGGAGCGGTATGAAATTAAGGACTGATAATTTGATTTTATACAGGTGACGCCTGGCCAGTGGCTGAGTGCAGGTTAGTCGTTGGGTTTTCCCGGGCAATGTCATTGGTTGAGCGCTGATTTGTCGTTGGGTTTTCTGTTTTCGCCCGGGCGATAGATTCACCATCCAAGCTACTGCTCCCGTAATTCTAACGAGATAGGATTATAGTTTCTTAAATGGTAAATTAATTAATGATCTAAATGTGATGTTGACCGTACAAGGAGAGAATTGGAAGCATGGTTACTCAATTAATGAACATGTTATGTCCACCGGTATTTATAGGATTAGAATTTAGGATTTTATGAATAAAAAATAAAAAAAATTACCGTTTTTTCCACCGTTATAAACGATCGGATTTTTTTTCTCTTCGTATGCCACGTGGCAGCCCGTTATTGACCACTTGATCGACTCGGGACACGCGTCCCTTGAAACCGAGCCGCAGGACGCAGGACTCGGTCCGTCCCGGGACAACTCGCGTCTTGAGTCCGTAAAAACGCGAGCCGATCCGGATCGTTCCGTTGTAGATGCTCTCATAGAAAGAAAGCAATTCTCGCAATTTACAAGGTCTGGTCGAGGAGTTGATTGATGGAGGATCAAACATACACTGCACAATGCATACAGCGATTCACACAACGACTGATATGCTTGAATATAACTTGCGTATATATACACACAATGCAAAGGGAGGCAAATTGTAGGAGCAATCGATCTGGGCATTGGGGATAGAACTGGCTAGGAAGAGGAAAGAGAGCGTGAACTGAAGAAGCTTCTTCGATCTTCATCTTCTTCCCCAATCCCCAATTTGTATCACATTTCCTCCTTCGATTCCGTGAATATTAGACGCACCCATTACAGCAAAATCCAGAATTCCCTATTGTTGCATCCTCATTTGCTTTGGAACTAGCATCGAAAGGAGGAAGATGGAGATCGAGAAGAAATCGTCGGCGGTTTCGAATATGGGAGCTTGGGCCATGAACGTCGTGAGCTCAGTTGGGATTATCATCGCCAATAAGCAGCTCATGTCCTCTGGAGGCTACGCTTTCAGTTTCGGTCAGTACCTCTCTCTCTCTCTCGCTCTCTCGAGCTGTTTTGGGTCCGATTGGGTCCGACTGATCTGGGTTGTGGCTCTGATTCTGAATTCGTGTTCATTGAATGTGGATTGATCTGATTTTTCTTGCAGCCACGACCCTAACTGGGCTCCACTTTGCGGTCACTGCTCTGGTTGGTATGGTGTCGAGCGCCGCAGGTTTATCAACGTCGAAGCATGTGCCTATGCGGGAGCTTTTGTGGTTCTCAATCGTTGCTAATACTTCTATCACCGGAATGAACTTGAGTCTCATGCTCAACTCTGTCGGTTTCTACCAAGTATGTGCTCCTTGCTTGTCTATAACATTAACACCCCAAATTTGAACATTATGATGCAATGCTTATCGTTTTCATGTGATGTGTTATTGGTTTTTTCCAATCAAAACATGATAAGCTTTTGATAACACCATGCAGATGTTTGGTTCTGTGTCTTTTGTACAACTATATCTTACTAACCTTTGATGAATCGGAACAAGGATCTTGATTTCTAGTAATTCAATTCCAGAAAGATCATCTTAGATCGATGATATGCGGTTAATGAACAATAATTGAAGTATACCGAAATGGCTGTTACATAACACTTCAAACACCCCGCCTTTTCTCCTCCTTTTTGTTAATTCCTGTGTGAGCGCTTGTTCAGGAGTCATTTTTAGGGTCGTTCTACTACCTCCCGGGTGATGTAGGGGCACATTCTGCTCAGCCTCTTTGAGGTCCGTAGTCTCTTGTAGTTGGATTTTTGGGCGAGTTCATTCACCCGTTTCGGGCAGTGCTGCTGTTTCTTTGTTTTTTTTGCCTATTAGACCTTTGTTGGATTATGTTGTTTGGTTGTTTCCTTCCCAGAACCCACTCTGCTTTTTCAATGCATTTTTTATTTTCTGATAAAAAAATACCAGCAGACCAGCTTATGAAGTCGCGATATATGTTGTGCAGATTTCAAAACTGAGCATGATTCCTGTAGTCTGTTTGATGGAATGGTTCCTTCACAATAAACACTACACAAGGGAGGTGAAAATAGCTGTTATAGTTGTGGTCATAGGTGTGGGTGTCTGCACTGTGACTGATGTGAAAGTTAACGCCAAAGGTTTTATATGTGCTGCTGTAGCAGTTTTGTCAACATCTTTGCAGCAAATTGTGAGTATATCTGTTACACATTGCATTACTTCTTACATAATTGCCTTATACTGATGATTTATCTGGCTGTGAATGCTAATCTAATTGCAAAAGTTCTGACCCTATGATTTGAGATAAAACATTGGTGAAAATTTCAACTATCTGTTTAAAAGCTGTATAGTATTGTTGTTTTCAGTGTATGGCAATAAAGTTAACTCGTAATTGGCATTGTATTGAAGTTACAGATTTCGAATTTAATGGACGTATAGAGTTCACAATCATTTCATTAAATGAATTTTGGAACCCCTGCATCTTTTATAATCTAGAGTGATGAGAAAGAGTCTTCTTAGCTTCTTGCACATGTTCATGCAATTTGTTAGTCTGTGTGTATCAAGAATATTGATGCAGGTTCTCTATTTCTTCTTTGCCAAAATAGTCAATAGGTTCCTTACAGAAGAAATATGCCATTGGATCTTTTGAGTTGCTGAGCAAGACAGCTCCAATTCAAGCCGTCTCTCTGCTTATTCTCGGTCCATTCATTGATTACTACCTCAATGGAAAATATATTACAACCTATAACATGTCTACCGGTGCCATTGTAAGCATTCTATCAAGGGGTAATCTCACTCAGCTACCCTTAAATATATGCACCTTTCTTAATCAACCATCCCTAAGTTTTGGAGAATTTTTGACACCCCCAAAGTTTTGTAGTCTCAATTTACCCCTATTCCATCAACTTTTGGGTGTGAAATGACGGAAATACCCTTATTTCTTCCATGAGGATATTTTCGTCGTTTCATACTAAAAGTTGATGGAATTGGGGTAAACTGAGACTGCAAAAACTTTTTAATCTTATGGATGGTTAATTGAGAATGGTTTATATTTAGGGGTAGTTGAGTGAGATTTTCCCTTCTATTCATGTTGTTAATATATACTTCCATCCATGTATCTAACTCTAAACATGAAACAAATATCGATAATTTGCGTATGTTTGTGTGTCTTCAGGTGTTCATAATTCTTTCATGTACTCTAGCAGTGTTCTGCAACATTAGTCAGTATCTCTGCATCGGACGGTTCTCAGCAGTTTCGTTTCAGGTCTTGGGTCACATGAAAACAGTATGTGTCCTGACGTTGGGATGGATACTATTTGATTCAGCCCTGACTTTGAAGAACATTATGGGGATGTTTATTGCAGTTCTCGGCATGGTAATATATAGCTGGGCCATTGAGGTTGAAAAGCAAGCCAAGGAGCTCACAAATAGGAAACACAGCCTAACCCAAGAGGAAATTAGACTTTACAAGAAAGGCGCTGAGACGAATGATGTTGAACTGGGTGATTGATTCCAACGGATATGTAACTTTGAAGAAGAAATACAGATATGCAGTGTTTCTTAGCTTTGCTATGCTCTCATATCATTTCATGAATCTGATAGTACCAGAAATGGTACTATCAGATATAACTATATCTTCGGATTAACACGATGACTCGATCCTCCTAACTCGTTATCGAATTTCATTTGTATAATATGACTAGATATCTTAGCAAACCAAACATTGAAGTTAGAGTAGCTACAACACAACCTTTTAGTAGATTCAGCACTGAAAATAATGTTTTTCACCATTGAAACACAAAGCTAGTCACCTGCACCTGTACATCCACAGTCATGTATTCAAATACAGTACTGCTACTACTACCTCTACTACCTTATACATACATTAACATTAGCAGAGTTCCAAAACTTACATATGTATCCCGAGCCATATTCGAAATCCTAAACTACCAGTCAGTGCACACAAAAATGTGGCCTGCAACGCCAAATAAGTACCACTGCTACCGCTCAGTCCTAACTTGTTTAGCAGAAGAACATGGAATTCGCAACATTCTTGTGCAGCCCGGGAAGTTCAGGCACTTGATAGCCACCTACAGAAGTAATGTCTCCTCCTCCACGGCTGGATGCAGTCTCTGACAACTCTTCAAACTTGATAAACTGTGTCATCTGACTCGCTGCAAGGTGCGCGTAGCATATCGGTGCCACTGCACAATGAAACAAGAAGAAAAACTAACACTAATGATGATCATATTCCTTTCACACAGTTACTATATTCTACCAATTCTGGATCTGCACCAACTAAAATGACCACACCATAAATAATCAATATATAACATGTAATTAAACTATGTTCTGACCCAAACCGTAAATAATTTGGATTCCCAACATAATTATAAATTTAGTAAAACGAAGAAAGCGCAGGACATTACCTACAGAAATTGCAGTAGTGCTCCTCTGGTACCTGCAAGCAAGATATAGAAGACGGGTTTGACAATGAATTCTCCAAGTTGTTATGATATTTACTTGGTAAAGATCAAATGGAACTTACACGTATGATAACGAGTGCACAAGCTCCTGCAAATCATCAGCTGAAAACCCAATCTCATCATGCAGGACATGGTAATGTGTTGGTCTAGTTGTACCCTATACACATCAATAAACATCTGTTTTACTCTGTTGACGATAATCAAATCATAATAAATAATAACTGATTTGATTTGATTACGGTAATTATATTTTACATACTCAATAACTAAATCAATAGATATTACAGTATACTCACAATCATGCCAGCATGTGCACACATGTAGAAGTCATTGTTTCTTGGATGGCAAATTTTGTTGTCAATCACAGTCCCTGCACCAAACATGATCAATATAAACGACTCATACTCATACATATCCCGCCTATCTTACCGCCAGTACTTAGAGAAGGGACTCACCAGGTGGAACATTCTCGGGAGATGACGCCTGGAAGAACTTGGTATGATGATTCTTTTGTGCAACAATCACTGCGAACTTGGGTTCCCAAGTCGAATCAAGATATTTACACGCCTGAGAAACCAGAAAAAGCAAAGAATTAATCTAGTATGCACAGACATTTAGGTACCCGTCGTCTAAGCATAAGAGCAAACCTCAATGATGCTATCCAGCTCTATGTTCAACACCTGGTTAAACTGAGATTCACTGACTCCATCCCTGAACAAACAAGTTATTATGTAACTTACTAACCAAGACATGAATGCAAACCAATAAGTAAGAAACTGTGATCTCTATAATAATATTAGCTATCATAGCAAAAAGGGTTAATTGCTAAAAACTACCTTATGTGTTGTTCATGCTTTTGAACTACCTTATCTTTTGGCCACAGCTGTATGTTAGTTTTCCAATGAAATTGATACCCTTATGTATTGTCACATCACTAATTTTTATGGAATATTCCAAATTTAACGGAATAATCCAAATTTTGACAATAGACTGCAGTGGTCAAAATATAGGGTAGTTTAAAAGCGTGGACAATACGTAAGGTAGTTTTTCGCACGTGGACAATACATAAGGTAGTTTTTAGCAATTAACCCTGAAAAGAATAACATTCGAATCCAAATATCACCTCACTACTTGAGCAATACATGACAACATGTTAAGGTTCATGAATTTGATGACTTCCTAATAGTACTCCAAAGGGCAGCACCATTTCACAAACATCAAACCACAGTTGATAAATCCAGAAAGGCGCTGTACTAACGAACCCATGTTAAGGTTACTTGTGTTTTTTTCACTACAATCTACCTGAAAATGATTATATGGTCAGGCTTCCTTTTCTGTGAAGTCTGATAGAAGTCAATTAACAATTCCCTGAAATGACAGCATAACACAGATTTCATTCCATAGCAAGATATATAACACGTAAACTCAAAAACAATTAAAGAACAGAAAATAAACATGTTTGTAGATCTTAGAGAGCAAGTCACCTCATGACACCATGGTCCTCAGCAGTATCAGGAACAGGCT
Organism: Erodium moschatum; assembly: GCA_036897745.1. Classification (NCBI taxonomy): domain Eukaryota; kingdom Viridiplantae; phylum Streptophyta; class Magnoliopsida; order Geraniales; family Geraniaceae; genus Erodium; species Erodium moschatum. The sequence continues at coordinate 6,173 of JAYMSV010002840.1, forward strand.
TGAATAAAGAAGCAACCATCTCCGACTTGGGAGATTGTGTACGAACAGCAGCTCTGTAACGAGATATCGATGGCCAATGCCTGGAACTCACCACCTAATTGTTTAATATACAAGAACCAATGTCAAAAGAAATAAAGATTGATGAAGAAAATACTCATCAGTAAAGAAAGGATTACACGGGTTTCTCACCGCTGCAATAGATGGCACATCTGCCCGGCCAGGTGACCCATGTGACACATCCATTCCAAGAATCAGGGTTGGGCACTTTGACACCAAAGGAATGCTTAGAGAACGCTCAACGGTCAAGAAGGAGTTCATTCCACCGAGCTGAGAGTATGAGCAAAAACAAGATCAGAGCCTATAATTAGCAGATGAGACACAAAACAATACATTACCAACTAAAAGTAACTCACCTTGGCATTTATTTTCAGGAGCACATTTGTAACATACTGCTCGTTGACGCGCTGCGTAGGTGCTATGCATTGTGTCACCATACCAACACTAGAAAGATTCTTTCTTTTCCACGGGCCTTCAACGAGAAAAGCTTACTCATTTTAATCACCCTTACTCAAAATGAAGCTTGATCTTAAGATAAAAGTCACTACCATAAACATCAGAGTTCTTCCTTTCTGAAAGAATGCACAGTAGAAATTGTGGCTGTTCACGAAGCTTTGAGTATAGCAAGCGATACATCTCCTCCACTCTTATAGGAGCTGCCTCGCCTCGATGTTGTCGACTCTCTTCAATTACGACGAGTGGAGGTTCCATGAGCTATATAAAACAATATGGGAATAAGAAGAATGAACATATAAACAATTGAGTAGGTCTTAATTCCAAGGACACTCACAATTCCTTTCTGTTGTCCACACTTGATCATAGTATTGCACAGGTCGGGAATGTTACAGCGCGCTGAGAAGTTCACAACTGCCCAGCGCTCGATCTTTACTGGATCCACCAATTTCTGCAGTAAGATTTTACATACTGTCAACACCACTAATTCAAACATTTGTGACCCTAGGAGAAAATAACTATGTTTAAGCACCTTGTTGTTGAAATTCCACTTCCCGTTGCGAGGAAAGAAGTCCTCTCCATTACCAACTAACAACTGCAGCAAGACGAAAGGTAAAGTCTTATATTGACAAACAACTCCAAAGTAAAAGGTTAGTAATGCATAGAAGAAATGGACAAGTAAAGCGTTACCCTCGGGGCTGACAGAACACGGCCTTGAACCTGCGTAAAACTAGGACTAACCGAAATTCCAGATGCACGAAGCATAGGTTCATCGTCATAATTGCTCGTTTTCAATGCCTGCAGGACAGACCACAAGAACTATAAATTGAACAAGAAACAAGGGAATTACGAATACGAATGGAAAAAGACTTACATCAGTCAGAACTCTCATGCGTTCTTGGGGCTTCTGTCGTGACTTTTCCACGAGGGAAGCCCTTTGTAGATTGGACAAGGCTTTGGTATAACGTTGTAACGAGACCAACGAGCAAAGCTGCAGTAGCAAGATCAATGTATAACTAACCAAGAATATCAACCTAAGTGATATGTAATGTAGGCTTTCAAATTGATTACCTCAAGAGGGAAGTAGGAAGGACGTTTTGGTTTTCCAACGTTAATACATGGCATACCAGCTGAGTAGTGCAGTTCTTGGTGACGATTATTTACAAAATAGTCATACACAGTTATTTCAATAGGCTGCAAGTCGTCCCCATTCCTCTGCTTCAGTGTAAACCTAAGACATGAATATAAGATGGTTCTCAACGAATCGGATATAGTTTCAAGCATTGCAAAATCATTCACTGATCATATATCAACAAAACTATGTCTCACGTCTGTTTTCTGCAAGGCAAATCACTTAAGCCAGTGATTTTGTACTCCATGTTGGAGGGACTAGTCTTGATCCTCAAGTTTTTCAGCATCCTCTTAGCCTGTTATCCACAAGTATCCAGTTATGGAACAGTACATAACTGTGACAGACTGACAGTACAAGGGTTAGTTGCTAAAAACAACCTTATGGATTGTCCATGTGCGAAAAACTACCTTATGTATTGTCCATGCTTTTATACTACCCTATCTTTTGATCACGGTCGTTTACTGGCAAATTTTGGAATATTCCGTTAAATATTGGGGAATTGGACAATACAGAAGGGTAGTTTTCGCGTGTGGACAATGCATAAGGTAGTTTTCGATCGTGGACAATTCATAAGGTAGTTTTTAGCAAATAAAACCGGATAAAATGTTGATAGAATTCCAAATATACCTTGGCCCAGTTGATCTGAGAAGGATCCCTAACATTCTGGTTCAGCATCAGAAAGTCGACCACAGGCCCTGGTTGTACTATCATTGTAGTTGACACATCTACAAAATAAGGAAAGCTTAAATCAAAACCAAACTTGTTTTTTATCAACAATCAAAGCCATCAACCATTTTATTGTGGTACTCCATCTCAATTCTCACCTATGTTGAGGGACAGACCGCCTTGGGTGGCTCGAAAACTCGAATGGAAGCCACGACATCCAAGCACGCCACCTCCTATGTCAACAAAGTTCTTTGGGTTGCTACGGAAGAAAGACTGTTTTACAAGCAAACAACCCCTGAGGGGAGAAAAGATCAAAGGTTAGACGAGAAAGACTAATATCGAGTCATATGCCAAATCTAACATACTGTTTTGCTGCGTGCTGACGGAGAAGGACATCAAGAACTCTAACAGCCTCCTGAAAATGCTCAGAGTCGTGCCCGCGTAAAGCATTTGCAATCCATTGTACCGGAATCTTGGCAGCAAAACTGAATTCCACCCTCATGGTTTTGGAATTGTAGTGATGCTTCACTCTCTTCCTGTCGCCATCACTTGGGCCGCTGCCATCTTCGTTGCCATCAGCTCTGGGACAAAACATGATAAAGAGATAGTGTCAATATGAACATGAGAATGCCAAACAAAAATATGAACAAAATCACAAAATTCGTACCTCCTTGAGCACTGCTCCTCCAACACAACTGTGAATTCCATCTTGTTACTTGGTAGAGAGCCAAGGGTAAACAAGCACTTCTCCCCGTCGTAAGCAAAGTGTTTTCCTTTCAGGTCGGCGTCATATGTATCTTTCACTCTGTCAATGACCCTCCGCCCGATGCCTTTAGCCTCAGCAGGGCGACCATCTTCATAAAACAGAGCAACCTGCGCCATCAACATGAACAGGCCTGCAACTATCAGCTTGAGTTTTTAGTTGAGTTATTCTTTAATACAGTATAGAGATCGTTACTTCACATATCTACAAAAATACTAAATACTTACACTGTAATGGAAGAAGTAACCCTCCAGCTTGCCGGTTACAACACTAAAATGGTTAGTTAGGAGGGCTAGCTTTTGGCCCTTGGTCCCGAAACCTGGCCTCGACATTGGCACACGTTTTGGATGTGAAACTTTCTTATGAGACTCAACAGGCTGCACTGGATATGCTTTAGAAGGACCAGCATCGGGTCGAGGGGGGCGGAGTGAGGATGGCTCACGGCGGCCTCTAGGATTAGAGGACATCTTTGAATTGTTCTATTACACGACAGGAGAATAGAAAAACGGTGTTTGAATATAAAACTATAATTGAAACTTCAATATCAACTTGTTTTTATCCAAGTGATGGTAGTAAAACAAAAATGAGTAAACAGAAACACCGTAAGAGATCTTAATCAGCAAATGAAACAAATATTCAACACTGTCTTCAAATTTCATTCTTTTATCTGATTTTCAGAAATGTATGTTTAGAGATCCATATCATGTGAGACATCATTATGATGCAAGGAGATCTTCACATTTTGACATGTATTTTGGTTTTATCTTCTATCAAGTTTTTATATCGCGTACCATCATTAGTAAGCTCTAAGATGAGTAGTGCAAATGCACAATAAATAGATGAGTTTGACCTCCAAGCCGGGAGAAAACGCATTATCTAAAGTTGTGAGAGATCTTAGAAACACCAATACCCCGAATAACCTTAAGTTTCACAGCTATAACGTGATACTAATCTATCTTTAATAAATCTGTGATTATCGATTCAATATTGATATTCGATTAATCTAAAGCATTATAGATCACGTCTTTAGTCTTACATTTAAAACTATAACTTGAGAGACTAAAGATATGATCTATCATGCTTTGGGTTAACCAAATATCAATATTAAGTTGACAATGACAGAATTATTAAGGACCGATTAACCTCGCGTTATAACCATGAAGCTTGAGAATTTTTGGGGTGTTAGTGTTTCTAAACTTTCTCACAACTCTTTTTATACGGTGTATTTTCTCCTATTCGGAGTGCTCGACATGAGTATATAGAGTGTGTGAGCTTAGGGACCAAACCCATTTGTTTATAGTGCACTTCG
>JAYMSV010002841.1:0-10550 GCA_036897745.1 Erodium moschatum
AACGCCCGGATGACCGATCCAGAGAGCGTCGAGCAGGGGTCTTCACCGACGGCGGGGTGGACACCTATACGACGACGTTTCCGGAGACCATCTTCGCCTTCGACAAGATCGAGAGGTTCACGCAGTCTCAGGCGGTGTTCCTGGAGGCCACGGTGGTGCTATTGCTGTCTTGGCTCCTGTTTTGCTTGGGATTGAGGTTTCTGAAGCTCGGGGATGGGAAGAGCGTGTGGTTCAAGCTCCGGTGGTGGATTAGTAGGCTTGATGTTTCCTTTGCCACCAGGCATTGGCTGGTTAGTCCCAATTTCACAACTTTGCTCTTGATTAGATCTGATTTTATGGGTTTTGCTAGTTATAATTATGATGGGTTTGAGGTTTTGAATTCGATACTCTGTTTGAGACATTGTTGAATCTATGAGCTTTGATGTCTGATTTATGCATCATTTGGGTTCTTGTTGTGTATCTGTAATGATTTTGTCCTTAGCCACTTGTCACACGAAACGTGGCTATTCATCTGGATTCGCCTAACTTATTGCTTCCAGCGTTGTGGGAGGCTGGGCGAAAAAAGGTTTCTTTTGGCGAAACGCCCACATTGGGAGATTCATCGCCCCGCTCAATTCGCCCACCAAAGGCCACTTGTCACTTGACATGTGGCTATTCACCCGAGTTCATCTAGCTAATCGCTTCCAGCGTTGTGGGAGGCTGGGTGGAAAAGGTTTTTTTTTTTGGCGAAACGCCCACATTGGTAGATTCATTGCCCCACTCAATTCGCCCACCACGGACCACTTGCCGCGTGACGCGTGGCTATTCACTCGAGTTGACCTAGCTAATCGCTTCCCGCGTTGTGGGAGGTGGGCGAATCTGCCGGGTTCGCTTGGGGTAATCGCCTTTAGTGGGCTAATCCCATTGGAAATGCTCTTAGAAGTCTCAACTTCATGATACTTTACTTGACATCACTAGCGAAGTCTTTTCTTGCCCAAATACTTTGTTTTTAACTTTTCGTATATTCATTCTTTGATAATGTGGTGTTATTGTAGTGTCCTTGGAAACCTAGTTAAGAAGGTACTGATATCAATGACTTGTATACCTCAGGCATGAAATGTGTAGTGTAATAATAACATTCTTGGAAACAAACCTACAAGGTTTAAAGTCAATGTTCATTTTGGCCTTTATGTATCTATATATGAGTTCATTGCCATGTAAACGCTTTAATTGCCATGATTCATGTGTAGGATGATCAAAAACTGGTCAAGAAACGAAAAACTGAACTGGGTGGGACTTTCTCGATAGCAAGTTGGATACTTTTCATCGGTTTATTCGCCGCGTGAGTATTTAATCCCTATATCCCTCAGAAAAATAAACTCAAGCGTTAATTGCAAAAAGATACCTGAGTATTCATTTTTTGCAACTTGTAGCCTTCTTCTTTAATAATTTCAAAAAGAATACCCCCGAACTTGTGTTTTTGTTGCACTTTGCATAAATTTGTATAAAAATGATGATTTTACTCTTGGAAATTTGAATTTAAAAAATAATCATTAAAGAAAAAAAAATCAAAATTGTCATATTCCTTAAATTTCTTACTATTTGTACCATACAAAGAGGAAGAAAATCAAGGGATATGAAAATTCGGATTTTACTTAGTCGTCATTTTATACAAATTGCAACAAAAATACAACTTCAGGGTACTTTTTTGCAATTAACAAAGAAGGGGGCTACTAGTTGCAAAAAACGAATACCTCAGGGTACTTTTTGGCATTAATCCCTAAGCTCGATTTCTCTAAATCTATATTCTATTCGTTCTTCATCTTCTTGTCAGTTTACTGTACCAAATCATTGCAAAAAGAAGCGTTGAAGTCCACAACGTTCGAGCCACAAATGCGCCTGATTTAGCCTTATTCGTAAATGACATGGAGTTCAACATCACCACTATTTCAGCCATGAGCTGTTCAAACTTGCGTGACCTTGGCACCGCAGTTACCGGAAACCCAGGTTTCATTGACCACCGAGTCGAGCCTCTCTCAAATTTCGCAAACTATTCATGCTTCAACACAAGCAAAGGCCCAACCATAACTCTCAAGTGTAAAAATTGTCAGCTCAATCATGACAGTTTATACATTTCGTGGAAGTTTGTTGATATTCCAAACATTCCCGCTTCTGCTGTTGGGTTTGAGTTCAATGTCACTACCAAGAACCGTGCCAATAAGAAGCACGTGAGTTTTGTTAGCGGTGTTGTGAAGAACGGAAGCAATTTGGATGATAGGCCAGTTACATTTCGAGGGGTGGATTCAAATATCTTGAAGTTCAATCTTTTTCCTCGGTTATATCAGAATTTGCATAATTTGAGGCTGATTCAACCTCTGTTTCATGATTTTCTACCCGGTTCATCGATTCGTGAGACAAGTCAGCTCAGAAGTTCGCTTGAAAATCCGGGCGATGGAGTGGTGAATACAACGTTGTATGTCAACTTCCTCTCTGCCTATATTATTGAGATTGAGAATCAAAATATCATGGGTCCTGGTTAGTAACATTTATTTCCTTTTTCTTTGTGCATACGTTATATTTCCTATTGCAGCGAAATATTGCATCTTTAGATTCGGTTGATTAGACAGGATGTGCAAAGAAATTGTGTTCTTGTGCCATGTCGTGTTATGTACTTCACTTTGAGCTATGAACTATTATTTTCTTTTGATGAGCATAATTACCCAAAAGGGTTAATTACACCTAACTACTCTTGAGCTTCAAAAAAGTTCACATAGCTCTTTTCTGCCAGAAATGACGAAAATGTCCCTTTTTACCTTTTTAATAGTTTCATTTGTTAAGAAGTTTTTTTTTTTGCATCTACTCAACCTTTTTTACTTCTAATGAAAATGTTTTGGGTACTCATGAAGTCTTTTTTGAGAAAAGACTCAAGGGCCTTTTTGTCTTTTTCTGACGGAAAAAAAAGCTACGTGACTTTTTTTTTAAACATAAGATAACTGTAAAACGAATTCGGAACTCAAGTGTAGCTAGGTCTAATTAACACTTACCTAATATTTAGTCGATAGTGTAAATTTTGGAAAGTTAAACTTGGCCACTGCATGTTTTATTTCAATTGTCTTCGAATCATAATGTTTTAACTCATCAAGAAGTGAATATTCATATGCTTTCTCTTTTGAATGCAGTGAGCTTTCTGGCAGATCTTGGAGGCCTTTATTGTATCAGTATTGGCATCTTTTTCTACTGCTTGGTACAGGTACGATTCTTGTTTCTTTCGAGAACCTCCAATTCCTTTCGTTATTTCAATGATTCTTGTTCATGGAGTTTCTAAATTTCCTTATTGGACAGTGTGAGTATAGGGTAAAGAAACTACGTAATGAGGATAGCGTAATGCGGGGAATCAGAAACCGGCAAAAAGCTAAAGAACGCTGGGACAAGGTAAGTTTCTCCTATGCAAAAAAAGTGCCCTGAATTTGTCGTTTTGTTAAGTGACGATTTTACCCTTGAAAAAAATAATAGAAGAACGAAAAATCCAAATTTTCGTATTCCTTGAACTCTTTGTACGGTATATAAAGAGGTAGAAAATTAAGGATATGAAAATTTAGATTTTTTGTTTTCTACTTATTGTTTTTAAAATTTAAATTGCAAGTGTAAAATTATCATTTTTATACAACTGCAACAAAGAGATAAGTTTAGGTGCTTTTTTACAATTAACAAAGAAGAGGGCTACAAGTTGCAAAAAATGAATACTTCAGGGTACTTTTTTGCAATTATCCCTTCAAAGTTTCCAATTCTGAATTTAAATATGTGATATGTAACTAGTTGCGGAGATACGTGATGTACACGTGGGGTTGCTGCACGTTGGATGACAAATACAACACCGTTAAAAAGGATCCGGGTTGCAATCCTTTCATGGTCAAGCCAGTTCGTGGGAATGGTTCATCGCATAAGCGAAGTTTGCAAACTAGACTCGATTCTATCAGTTATAACAAGAAGTGTAGCATTCCTAGTGAAATGGTAAAGTTTTTATTTTATATTTTACTTTCCATAATTGGCTTCATATTCTATTTCTTCTTTTTGAATTGGCTGTAATTTATTTTATTAAGGCCACAATTCCGAAGAACACCAACATTCGGGAAGTGATATCGAACTGTGAAGGAAGGACATCGGATTCAAAGGTGAAATCGTGAGCTATTTCATTGTTTTGTTGTCTTTTGGTTGAAGTATGGGTTGGTAGATACCGTTATATCTAGGGATAATCTCACAGAAAGTACATTAACCTCGTCACATTTCTCACTTAATTACACTCTTAAATTTCCTGACTTTGCTCTATTTCAGTAATAAATGACAAAAATACCCTTACAACAATTTTAAGGGACTCGGTCAAAATTTACTGTAGTGGTGACATTTAAAACAAAACAAATGAAGAGTATTTTTGTCATTTGTTGTTTAACTAACATCTTTAGATTTTTCAACAATTGTTCGTTCCACGATTGAGCGTTAAAACTAAACTAATCTTGACATCGACTTCTTGATCTTTCTTGTTCAGGTCCTTCAGCCTTCAAGATCCGAAACTGTTTCTGCAAGAAGTGCAAGAGACTCTTCCCCGTCCCGCACGTATCCTCCCTCCGACGATACCATCCCTCCACTACCCGAACTAGGTAACTACTCGCTGCCTATACAAATATATCGAACATCATCGATGCTCATATCTCACATTGATCAAATTTGTGAGTCTTTTCTCTTTGCAGAGTTGAAAGACGGTTCAGAGATGGATATGCGTGCTATGCAGAGAAATATGCAGAGCTTGTATGATTACAACGTCATGCTCAGAGAAAAGTTCATAGCTACGCAGTCTTTGCTTCATGATTTGGCTGCAAAGTCCTCGGTGAGGGATCGATGAATGGAGTGTTTGCATAGCGAAGAACTACTCGGATTTCTGTCAGGATCTTGCCAAGGACGCGAGGGGAAGTTTCTGTTCGGGTTCTTGTGGCAAGTTGTCGATGTTTAGGGATGACCTCGCATTCTCGGGGTTGGTAACACGGGCGAAGAAGAAGCGTAGAGAACTGCTAAGGGCTTCAAATTTTTTAAAGGGATCATTTTTTGGCTTTGAAGAAGGAACAAACTTGTAAAGCTGTGTGATGATTGTTTTATGTCTCTGGTTTGAGGTGGACATTGATTTAGAATGCTGTATAAAATGAAAGTGGTGACATATTTTTTCCGGTCAATGCAGACCGATTTTATTTGCTCGTCGCCTACATTCGATTATATGTCGTCGTTATGTTTATTAAAACGAATCAAGTCGAGTTCAAATGATTACATTTGAGTTATACTCAGAGGTTAGCGATACCAGAGCATCCCCATCCAGGAGACGGCTACTTAGCAGTAGACATGGTAAGTGATAGTGATGGGAGAGGGGACGGCGAGGCAGCTTCCCACGGGACAGTAGCCCTTGGGTGACACGGCCGAATGTGGGACTACCACGTGTACTAAGAAACTAACAATAATAATAAGAAAAAAGTGTAGTATAGGTAGCTATACTCAGTGGCGGTGCCAACTTTTTCAGTGAGTAGCTATACTTAGTGGCGGTGCCAACTTTTTCAGTGAGTCGGCACCGAATTTCTTCAGTGATAATACATGACGTTAAAAAAATTTGAGGGAGGCACAACTATGAAATTAGAAGAAATTAGGGGGTATTTTTGGGAAAAAAAAATGAAAAATAAGTAACAAATTTGAAAAAAGAAAAAGAAATTGAGGGGGGCACATGCCCCTCGGAGCCCATATGGCTCCGCCAGTGGGTATACTTTCTCGATTTTTTTCTCTTTCATACGTGACACTATTTTCCTCTCATTTATTCCATCTTGGCCATTACCGAGGGTCCATGCCATTGATGGTTGGCGTCTCCTTATTTGCAACGATACAAAAAGACGACTACGGGAGTGGTTCTCGATGTTAGTGATGTCGAATTACGTAGAACGTCTTCTGAAGCGCCTCTTCGACACCTCCACTGCAAATGCTCTAAGTTCGATGTAGTGAGTTTCAAGCCAAACAACTTTTTAAAAAACGAATCGAGTCGAGACAAATTCGAGCCCAAACATTCCGATCAACCGGGTCATACCCACCCGATCAACACGGGAAACGGATCGGGTCGACCCGCATACCGTACCGTCCTCTCCCCCAAACTCGACACCCTTTCCATTTCTGGTCCACACCACAAAGCCACCACCGACCACCATAGCCTCCGCCGCAACCTACAATGCGAATCATCACATTCACGTTTATAAATCTTTTGTTAATTGACCCTGTAACTTGTCACCGACCACTTTTCAGAATCCACTTCAATAATGATATTTATCTGATCCCCATCGTTTTTGGGCGATGAATCTATCTGGGGTTGCTTCAAAAATCGGACTTTTCGCCTAAATTGGATCGATTCCGATGTTCTTCGGCTAGAATCTGATCTGGGTCTGCTTCGAAATCGATGATCCAGAACCCTAATGGCCTCCAGAAGCATGTTTTTGATCTCTGGTACACAACTCGTTCCATTGACTCGGTTTCGAGGCTTTTCTCGACCCAATAGAGCTCGTGCTTCGATGGTGAAGATGATTGCTTGTTCTAAGCAGAGAAGTGTCTCATCGGCCAAATTCAATGTACTTTACTTCCATCCCATGTTTTTTTCAATTAGGTTGCTCGAGTGTTTGTGTTGTTGTTTTTGTCTGATTTGCAGGCAATTTGATGAGTTTTTTTTGTTTGTAATTGCATAATTTTAAGATGGATATGATGTTGTTGGAGGGTGAATTTAGATTTGCCCAGCCTCTCATAACGTTGGAGGCGATTAGCACGTGCAAATTCAGTCGATTTGCACAGCTTCCCACAACTTTAGAGGCGATTAGTCCAGATGAATCTGACCGATTCGTGCGGTCTCCCACAATACTGAAGACAACTAGTCCAAGTGAGCACGGCCGATTAGTCCAGCCTCCCATAACGTTGGAAGCAATTAGCTAGGCTAATCCGGACAATACTGAAGACATTAGTCCAAGTGAATACAGTCGATTAGTCCAGCCTCCCATAACGTTGGAAGCAATTAGCTTGGCTAATCCGGACAAATAGCCACATACCGCTTGGCAAGTGGCCATATATCAACGATTTGCCAGTTAAATTCTTCCCCAAATCGTCCTGCAAAAAAATAATCTTTTTCACCGATTTACCCGTTAAATTCTTCCCCAGTTCGTCCGGCATGGCAGGTGCTCTTATTGTTGTAGCTCATGTACATTCATACAAGTTAAAGTGCTTCTTCTCATCTTAGTATGATCCAATAATGCAGGATTTGTTAATTGTTGTAGATTCAGCTGCTTGTTCTTGTTATAAGATCATGAACCCAATCAAAATTTCTCTTTAGAACTTAATTTGCTGATCTTTATACATGGTAGATACATCGAAACTACAGAACTTTCATGCTATATAATGTTCTTTGTATTACAACATTTGACATTTGGTGATCTGGGTTTGCTTTCACTGCAACACACAATGCTATGTTACTGCATAAACTTCAGTCCCTGATATCGATTTTGTCCTTAGGATTTTCCTAAACCGGAGAACATAAGTGCTGAACTAGAGACTGATGATGATGATGTTCTTATAGAGTGTAGAGATGTATACAAATCGTTCGGAGAGAAGCATATCTTGCGAGGAGTCAGCTTCAAGGTAGATTTGATATTCGATGTAACTTTATTTCTCCTTTTTATTGATTCGTTATGTTCAACTGTTTCCATGTTCATCAACTCTTGTAGATTAGATACGGTGAAGCTGTAGGCGTGATTGGCCCTTCTGGAACTGGAAAATCTACAATTCTCAAGATCATGGCAGGACTTCTTGCTCCAGACAAGGTAAACGATTCGATCTGATATCATATCACATTACGCTTAGGTTTTGCGCCTAATTATTCGATATAGTATCGGTCTAAGTAGATACATTTTGTTTTAACGGGCAGGGAGAGGTTTTCGTTCGAGGCAGGAAGAGGGCTGGTTTGATCAGCGATGAAAAAATGTCCGGTCTTCGAATTGGATTGGTAATTGCATTATCTGCTAGTTTTGGGAGATTGTTTTGTGAGTTTATTGTAGATAGTTATTGCGTGCTATACATCCAATTACCTAAACTTTCAAAAAGTTGCACTCGACTTTTTTGTACCAAAATGACGAAAATGTCCTTGACCCCAATCTTGAAAAAGACTGCATAGCCACCGAAAACATTTTGATCAGATGTAGACAACGGGTGAGTAGATGTAAAAAGACTCTTTATAAGATAAAACTATGAGTAATTGCAAAAAGTATCCCGAAGTATTCATTTTGTTGAAAGTTTAGGTAGCTGGATGTAAAACTTTAAAGTCATGGATAGCTACGTGTAAAAGACATATAGTACGCAATAACTATCTGCAACAAACCCTTGTTTTATTTTGAATCTTACGTGAACATGCAAAAAACTATCTCGTAACAGGTATTTCAGAGTGCAGCACTCTTCGATTCCTTAACAGTTCGTGAAAATGTCGGGTTCCTCCTGTAAGAGACTATCTCGATCATCTTCGAGAAAATGAATTCAGTTTTGTTAACCAATTAGGTACGAAAAATCAAGCATGCCCGAAGATCAGATTTCTGAGCTCGTGAAGGAAACTCTAGCATCTGTTGGTTTGAAGGTAGGATCGAAATACTCGTTGATTGCAGTAGCGATAAGATAGTCGCTCTTTGCTCTGATTTAGACCTTAAGTTTTTGCTTAGGACGTCGAGGATCGATTACCATCTGAGTTATCGGGTGGCATGAAGAAACGAGTCGCTCTAGCTCGATCCATAATCTGTGATACCACAGAGGAAGCAATAGAGCCAGAGGTAAACAGATGAAATATATTTTTACATTGTTTCGCTATGAACTTTCGATCTTTGTGACTTTTGAGAGCTAAAGATTCGAGAATTCGATTTTCTAGTCGACAGATGAAACAGATCTTTATACCATTTTGCTATGATCTTTGTGACTTTTGAGCGCCAAAGAATCAAGAATTCGATTTTCTAGCTGACAGATGAAACAGATTTTGGGATAATTGCAAAAAAGGACTACGAAGTATTTACATTTCGCAATTTGTGGTCATGTTCTTTGATAATTACAAAAACGCGTCTTGAACTTGTCTTTTTGTTGCACTTAGTAGAATTTAGAATTCAATTTTTCTAACGTTTGACTTATCGAGTTATATCTCTATCCTTACCCCCCGAGCAGGTGCTTTTGTACGATGAACCAACAGCAGGACTTGATCCCATTGCATCGACTGTAGTTGAAGATCTCATTCGATCGGTTCACACGAAAGACGAGGATGATGTTGGGAAACCCGGGAGCATCGCGTCTTATGTTGTTGTTACTCACCAACATAGTACCATCAGTAGAGCCGTTGACAGGCTGATTTTTCTTCACGAGGGGAAGATTGTCTGGCAAGGAATGACTCAGGAGTTCACAACGTCCTCAAACCCGATAGTTCAACAGGTAAATAGACGAATCAGTTATCGACATCTTACATTCGTTTCATGCTCTGACTCGAACGCGTTTATAATCTTGTCTTCTGCATTTCTTTATAGTTTGCATCTGGGAGCTTGGATGGACCGATAAAATATTAGCATCAGGTTGTTTATTCTAGTTTTACATTATTTATTTTGAGATCATTGCAAAAAACACCCCGAGGTATCGACTTTTTGTAAGTTGTCATTTAGAATAAACTTACATGAAGTGCAACAAGAAGACGAGTTCGTGATTTTTTTTAACAATTAACATAAAAAAGGACGACAACTTGTAAAACGTCAATACCTCGGCGTACTATTTTACATTTATCCCGATTTTTTTTCAAGTTTCTACTAGCTTTTGATAAAGAAATTGGCTGCAAGATCTCAATAAATCGAATGTACCTTATACTTTTATATACACCGAAGAACAATTTTGAGGAGAATACATATATACTGATGCATTGTGTGAAGTGTGAAGCAGTACACAAAAAATTTGATTCATATACAATGCAGTTACATTTAGTATTTAGTTTGCAGAATGTAGTTTCTCGATCGAGTAGAGCAAAAGAGAGCGACGATGGTGACGTAAAAACTTACGAAACCGCTCACGCAAAAAACCCAGACCGAAATAGGCCCTTCCACCATTTGATCGAAAGTGTTTCGAGGTGTAATGGGAAGGCCCGACCTGGCACAGGTTTCGATGCAGAGCTCTGGGTTCCCGTACAGTGCCCCGGGAAACCTCCAGTATCCTTGTTTCCTCGTAACAATTCCTGAGAAATGGTTGTACGATAAGTCCAGGATCGTCATGTTACGCATACCGGAGACGTTTCCCGGGATCTTACTCGAGAAAGAGTTGCGCGATAGATCTAAAGCTCGTAGGTTCGACATTTTCCCCAGACCGGGAACCCGACCCTCCAAGGCGTTGCGCGAGAGGTTTAGGTACTCCAACCCTCGTAATCCAAACAAACCCTTTGGCACTTCCCCTCGAAGCAGATTGTTCGATAGATCTATCCCAACCGATGAAGATAGATTGTAACGAAC